>JAJOOO010081382.1:0-12279 GCA_029582685.1 Solanum piurae
ATTTTTACCGACATACGGAAGTCGGTATTATTTAATTGAGAAAAAATAAAATATTGTTATTTATTTATTTGTTTAATACCGACATCAAGAGGTCGGTTTTCATTTTTTCCGGGAAAAATTCCGACCTCCAGAGGTCGGAATTTGGTGTTTCCGCTTTATTTTGCATAAAAACCGACTACTTGTAAATACCGACCTCCATTTGAGGTTGGAAATTTTTAGGTCGGTATTTACTGGTTTTTTAGTAGTGTATTAAAGTACAAGTATATCAAAATGTTGGATTCTAGACTCATGTAAAAGATATATTCTAGAACATAAGAAAATAAAAAATGAGTCTAACCTAGATTACTCAAATGCTCAACAATGACTTGGGAAATAAAGGACAACAAATCTATGTTAATAGACATAACTTGTGTGGCTTAAGATATTACTTTTATTTAGAGCAGATTCTGTTTCATATTGTTCAAATTAAGCTTGCCGAAAATAGTCACAACTCACACCAAAAATATTTAAAAGAGCTAAATGAGAAGGAAAAAAAGAAAAACATTAAAAGGACGAAAGTTTTTTCCAAGTGAGATCATATACATACCAGACAAAAAATAATCAATACAATTTTAAGGAAACAACAAAACAGCGAGAAAAAACATACATCAAAGGGAGTAAACTATGAGATATCCAATGATGATAACAAATCATTCTAACCAGAAAAATTCTCATGTTTTGAAATAACATACCTCAAAAAATTGACTAACACTTCAATCAACTTTCATTCCTTAAAGTACTCATAATACCACTAATAAAATTTAGTAAAAATAGATAACAACAACATAAAAACAAAAAAATATGGGCATGCAAAGTTATTAACTCTCAGAGAATTTTCTAAAGAACACAAAATATCATCCTTGTATGTGAAGAAATGACATTATTGATGAAGAAATTAGAGATTTGTAAGGGCTTTTTTTGTACCTTCAATAATCCAGTAGAGAAAACTTGTTTGAATACTCAATTAACATTTGTTATTTAATCTGTACTAACAACTACTTGCAACAATAATTTTGCAAAAACATAAACAACAAAATTTAAAGCATGTACTCAAAAATAACAATTAATAATATAAGCATAATTTAATGACTGTAAAAAACATACCAGGATCTATAACAATAGAATGAAATAGAATGGAAAAAATTGAGCCCACTAAATGCACAGTGTCCCCTTAAGGAAATTATTTCCTCTAGTACCCGAGATTTAAAGGAATAGACCCTCTCAGGATATAGCGATTCTATTCACCGGTGTATTGATACAAAAATAATGGTGTCCGTGAGTCATTCAACAGGAGCAAAGTACACAATTATTTAATTGTCCAAAAGAAGAAGTTCAAAATTTTCGTTGTTTTAAAATGAGAGGAAATTTCTCTATTTATAGACAACAAAAAGTAGTGTGAACAAATGCTTATTGTGTCTTATCAGAAATGTCACAACTCTTTGGAAAAGTTACAACCCTTCGGAAAGGTCACAACCTTTCATAAAAGTCACAACTTTTCATAAAAGTCGCAATTTTTCATAAAAGTCACAACTTTTCATGAAAGGGGAAGGCTAGTTTTGTAAATAAAATAAATTAAAAGAGAATCCTGATTTGCGATCGCGCCACGTAGGCGGGCCTAGGGTTCTCTTTTATATATATATATATATATATTATTTATTATTATTATAATAATAATAATACAAATCATTAACTTATTTATTTGAGCACATTAAATTCATATTATTAAACACAATTTAATTTATTTTATTAGAATATTATACCTATAGGCTATCAGCTAAGATTTTAGTTTTTTTAAATAATACATATAGCTATGTCAGCTAAGCTTTTAGGTTTTTTTAATAATATATTATATTAAGAAATTTCTAAGGATACTATTAATTGTCTGATTATTTTATCTTGGGATAAGGCATAGATACTCTCTAGGCTATGACCAAAATTTCAGAGACATACCTAAACTTAACTAAGATCCTATTTCCCCCCTAAACTCATTTTTTCGTATTTTTGTGCACTTTTTGTGCTGATGTGGCACCTTCAACCACCCAAGTTGGTTGTGTTTGTACACACTCACCCGCCATGTGTGTAAATATTATCTTTTAATTAAAAATTATTTTTTAAAAAAATTAATATTTTTTTCTTAATTAAATTTTCATTTTTTTAAAAAAATAATCTTATTTTTATAATCTTGATTTAAATTAATTAATACACATTTTTTATACCTTGTATCAAAAAAAATTTCTACCTACATTCATTGTTTTTTCTCTTTTATTTTTCTATTGATTTTATTTTCTTTGTCTTTCGTTTTGATTTGATTTCAAATGTCTTATCTTTAAAATAAGTTAATTTTGAACGGATATCAAAATAAGTGAAGAAAATCAAATAAAATATAAAAAAATTAAAACGTTAAAATTAAAGGACACTTTTAAATTATTTTTTTTTTAAAATACACATAATTCTTTAAAAATAATTAAAAGTGAAAAGATATAAATTAATTAGAAAAACGTTTAAAGTGAAAAGAAATTAAAATAATTATTTTACAAAGAAATAAATAAATATAATTAAATGTATATAAGTTTTATTGTCAATAAATATGTGTACTAACTAATTATAAAGTTACCAGTAAAAAAATGACATGTAGTTTGCCTCCGTTCCGATGGCCGCAATGGCCAAGGGCCAACCTCCTCCTGGGATGGCATTTTTGCAATCACTACAACACATACGTATGCTGATTCTTTGAGACAACATAAAGCTCACATCAAGGCTTTACCTCTAAAATCATTAACCTTTCTGCATGGAGAACCACAAGTAATATGGGAGCATGAAGAAGTGAATCAGATGATTGTCAAAGAGAATTTGGAATATGCAGTCATCGGTAAGTTCTCTTATGGCTGGCCTGACATTCAAGACTTGCGTAGATTAATCCCTAAACAATGTGAATTGAAGGGTGATTGCAACATTGGCCTACTAAGCAATAGACATGTGTTAATAAGGGCTACTTTATTGGAGGACTATGTACACTTGCTTTCGAAACCAGCTTTTTACATCAATCATAAAAATTGATCATTCCCAATGCGAACTCTTATATGGGATCCAATGTTTAATCCATAGAAGGAAACAATGACAGCTATTGCGTGGATCTCTTTCCCGTCCCTTCCCCTAAATTTCTTTGGACATGAAGCAATTTTTTCCCTAGTTGTTGTTGTAGGGAAACCACTACAGGTGGACATGGCTATAAGAAATCAGACCAGATCAAGTTGTGCGAGAGTGAAGGTAGAGGTAGATCTGATGAAAGAATTTCAAAAACACATTAAGATTGGAATGAGACAACAAAGTGGAGAAGTAATGGAGAAATGGATCAAAATAAAGTATGACTATGTTCCAATATATTGTCAAACTTGCATGATACAAGGACAAAATGAGGAACAGTGCTATGTAGTACATCCAGAGTTATATCCAAAAGAAAGGATAAGACAAAATGCAGGGCAGAGACAGAAGGAATTAAAGAAGACTAGTGATGACAGGAAGGGTGAAGCAATAGATATGAATACATGTCAACAAAGAGATAAGAATGAGGGTGAATTTATGGAGCAAAGGCACAAAAATGGGGAGGAGGAAGAAATAAACAACATGAAAAGGTGTGGACCAGAGTAGGCATATCAACTGGAAATAAGTTCAACAGGTTAGTGAGGAGGATAGTCAACACATGGAGGAGACAAGAACAGACTCTCATGGGGCACGTATGAGTGATAACATGGAGAAGAAAACTAAAACGCCTGGGATGCTAATAGGGGAGAATTTGGTGGAGGTGAGCAGCACTTTGAACAGAGAAAATGGTAACATTACAGCAGGCAGAGGAGATAGTCACAAGGAAGATAAAACACCTGAGAAGGAAGTCATGGGGGACCATTTGTCTCCTCACAACATTGGAGGACACAATTTAGAAAGAGGAAGAAAACAAAATGATAATATTACGGGACAATTGTTTGAGTTAAGCAATTTCTCTATGGGGGAAAACAACAAAAGGGGAGGAGATAAGAATGCTAGGAAAGGACCAAAATTAATTGAAGATGCAGAGGAAGACCTGCAACATAGAAAAGAAATGGAAGAGGATGACGATCTGGATTATAACATTCAACAAATTAGTAAAGCTGGTGATTTATCACCAAGGCATACTAATAGTTTGAAAAACGAGGCAAGGAAAGGAAAACAAACAATACCTTTGCATGTTAAAACAAGGAGTAGTAGGGAGAAGACATCCATCAGTGATCAATGATTGAAAAAATTATCTTTTGGAATATTAGGTCGGTTAATACTCAAAAATCTTTTGAGAGATTGATGGATCTAAATAAAAGACATCATTATGCATTTATAGCTTTGATTTTCAAGATCCATCAGAGATAGATCAGTATAAGAGAAAGCTGGGTTTTGATAATGCTGGAGTAAATTGTTCAGGTAAAATTTGGTATTTCTGGAGGTCGGAGTGGGAAGGAAACATCATTCTGGATACCGTGCAACAAGTCACCATTAAATTCAGAATAAACAACAGGTATTACATTATTTCAGTTGTATATGCTAGATGCAATACAATGGAAAGACTAGAACTTTGGGATAAAATGGAAGGTATTGCTGATAGGGAAATTTGTCCTTGGGTTATTGATGGGTGATTTCAATGTTATTTTGAATGAGAAGGAGAAACTGAGAGGACTACCTTTTACTCAAAATGAGGCCATTGACTTTGCATCTTTCATCAGTACATGTGCTTTAGCAGAAGTACAAACTATAGGAAGCAAATACACTTGATGGAATGAGAGGATTGAAGAGGAGTGTATTTTTAAAAGGCTTGACAGGATCTTGGTTAATAAGGATTTCTTGGAGGAGTTTCCATCTTCGGAAGTGCATCACTTGATTCGACAGGGATCTGATCATACACCCCTGCATTTGATATGCAATTCAGCTGAGGAAATCACATCCAAGCCTTTTCGGTTCCTCAATTTTAGGAGAAAACACAAAAAATTTAAGAAGATTGTGGCAGAGAATTAGGTAGTGGATTTTGTTGGCAATCCTTTTATAGAATTTCATGCAAAGATTAAAAAAAAGGGTCAAAAAGGCTCTGACCGGATGGAGTAAAGAAGTTTTTGGCAATGTATTTCAAAAAATTGCCACCATGGAGATGTGATTAAAGTTAAGGAAGCACAACTGGAGATACAACCTTCTGCTAGCAATAGAGCAGATCTGAATAAAGTGGAGGCGAAACTGAAGAAATACTTGAGGCTTGAAGAAGAATTTTGGAGGCAAAAAGCGGGTATGAAATGGTTTTTCGAAGGTGATATGAATACAAAGTTCTTCCATTCTTATGTGAAGGGGAGGAGGAAGAAGTTACATATTGCTGAAATTGTAACAGAGCAGAGAATTACATTAAAATCCAATTATCCAATTGGGAAAGCAACACTGAAATTTTTTCAGGAGAAATTTCGAGAAAATGATTATGTGGGTGATTATGAAATGTTAGATCATAATCCAAGATGTATTTCGGAGGAGGAAAATGATGCCATGTGTAGGCTGCCTACTAATGAAGATGTTAAAAAGGTGGTGTTTGAGTTAAAGGGCAGTAGTGTGTGGGGTCTAGATGGCTTCACAGGGCATTTTTATCAAGAATGTTGGGATAATAGGCGAGGATATTACTAAAATGGTGAGAGCATTTTTTTGTGAACAAGAGCTAACAAATTTCATTACACACACTAATTTGGTGTTGTTGCCTAAGAAGGAGACAGTGAAGCACTTTTCTAATAGAAGACCCATAAGTATTACTAATTTTATGAACAAAATCATCTCCCGATTGATTCATGAGAAAATGATAATGGTTTTGCCTAAGTTTATTTCCCCACTCAATCAGGTTTTGTAAGGGGAAGAAGTATTACGGAAAATGTTTTGCTGGCACAAGAGATAATCAGGGATATAAATAGAAGAGCCAAGAATGTCAATGTGATGATTAAGTTGTATATGGCCAAGGCATATGATAGGGTTTCATGGGTTTTTTCTCACTAAGGTGTTACGAAAATTTGGATTCTCGGAAATTATGATTGATATGATTTGGAGGATTATTTCCAATAATTGGTACTCAGTACTAATTAATGGTAGGACTCATGAATTTTTTCAGTCTACCATAGGTTTAAAACAGGGAGACCCTTTATCCCCAACCCTTTTTATTATAGCAGAAGAAGTATTAGCCAAGGGTCTGAATAGCCTGCATAATGATGTAAATTTTAAAGGGTATGGTATGCCTAAGTAGAGTCCTGAAATCAATCATTTGTCCTATGCGGATGACACCATTTTATTCTGTTAGGGAGAATGGGGTTCAGTGATAAAGATGATGAAGATTTTGAAGGACTATGAAGCAGTATCATGACAAATGGTTAGCAAATCAAAGAGTTTTTCTCTATTTACATGATAAAACACCTTAGATTGTAGCTATTAGAATGAGGAGATTAATAGGAATTCGGCAGGGTAATTTCCCTTTCATTTATTTGGGTTGTCCAGTCTTTTATAGGAGGAATAAATCCTGTTATTATGAGGAGCTTATTAGGAAAATTGCCAAGAGGATCTTTTCTTGGCATAACAGATTCTTGTCCTTTGGAGGTAAACAAATTCTTGTGAATAATGTCCTTCAGTCTTTACCAGTCTATATGTTGTCAACTATGAATCCCCCTAAGAAAGTAATGGAGCATATGCAACAATTTTTTGCAAAATTCTTTTGGGGGAAGACGGGAGGTGTAAAAGGGAAGCATTGGGTGACTTGGAGGGAGCTATGTTTCCCAAAAGAGGAAGGGAGGATTGGTTTCAGATAATTGCATGATATCAATAAAGCTTTATTTGCTAAGCTATGGTGGAATTTCAGAGTATCCACCAATTCACTATGGGCTAGTTACTTGTGAAATAAATATTGCAAGAAATTGCATCCAGTTATGGTGAATAGTACAGGTGCCTCGCACATATGGAGAAAAATGATTAAGATCAGAGAAGAAGTGGAGCATGATATTTGGTGTCAAATAAAAGCTGGAAATTCCAGTTTCTGGTTTGATAATTGGACCAGACAAGGAGCATTGTACTACACGGAAGGAAATTTGGCACAAAATGATAATTGGAAGTGAAAGAATTTACAACAACTGGGGTATGGAATGAACACAAGTTGAAAGAAGTCATATCGGATGAGATGGTGCTGCATATAACAAAGAATATTAGACCCCCTCACTAGTGAAACAATAATTGACAAGGCCTGGTGGACTCAGAGCTCGAAAGGAGAGTTCACTGTGAAATCAGCTTTTCACAATATAAGAGGGAAGTATACAAGATTAGTTTGTTTTTATGGAGAGTTTGGGAAAAAAGAATAGCCACTGATGATAATCTGCAGAAAATGAGTCTGCAAGTGATGTCTAAATGATATTGTTGTGAAAGAGGGGAAATGAAGACTATGTCTCATTTATTACTAACAGCTCCCATAGCCCAAAAGCTATGGAAGCAGTTTGCTTCATGTATAGGTATCGATATAAATAGATTGAATTTAAAGCAACTCATTTATAGGTGGTGGGATAAAGACATCTTATAATTATATGTATTATCAATGCCAGTTGACTGTACATCATTTAATAAGGGTCAAATTCCCATGGCTTAAAGGAATATCACACAAGTGGGCAGAAATGGTGGATACTCTGCTGATGTATAAACCCACACTATAGTATAAGTTTGTTAGATGGTTGCAGCCTAGAGATGGATGGATTACTTGCAACACTGATGGAGCAAGGGAGCAAGCAAAGGGAATTCAGGCCAAAGCACTTATGGTTTCTGTTTAACGGATAGCAAAGGAGATTTCATATATGCAGAGGCCCAGAATTTAGGGATAACTACTAATATGAAAGCAGAGGCAAAGGCAGTGTGGAAAGCATTAGAGTATAGCATTAGAAACCAACTAAATCACATTCAGTTGGAGACGGATTCTCTAGTACTAAAAATATGATCTACAGAAACTGGAGGATACCGTGGGAACTAGCAGAAATAATGGAAGACATACATGACATGCTTGGAAAAATCACTGTTAATGTATAACACATTTTCAAGAAAGCAAACCAGCTAGCAAATTTTATAGCAAATTCAACAATCAATACAGAAGAAAATCAAATATTTCTTAACTTTCAACAATTGCCAAGTAGAAGAAAAAAGCTTTTAAATATTAATAAACATCAGGGCCCATCAGTCCGAATCAAGACAATTAGAATTAACAAAATTAACAACAATGGACAACATGCTTAGATACAGGCTAGATGTCACAAGGTTCCACAACTATAATATATACCATTTGGAGTTGATCTATGACAAGAGAAAAAGAGTTGTTAAGGAACTATTCCTAATTCTAAGTTATGACAGCCAGCAAAAAGTGATACAGGGACCAGCAAAAGTCGAGAGTAAGGAAACCAAATCTGAAGTGGGAGCGAGCATCCAATAAGGAGATCGGAAGATTAAAGCTCGAGAGCAAGGTCTTCTTCTAAAAACTGGATCAGAAGAAGTATAAAAGTGAACAGAAATGGTGAACAAAGTCAAGACTTACATGGATCTGCAAGACTGGGGAGCAAGGCATATACTCTCTATCAAGTTCAGCTTGAACTCAAACATTTCAACCGGACAGTACACCTACAAGGAGAACAAAGTCAGCTGGGAGGAAGAGAAACAACATTAAAACAAAAATGGGAGCTTTACCTTTTTGAGCTGATTAGTACAACACATAGCACACGAGATGGATGGAGTATATTTATCACCCATAAACAGAAGGAACATGAAGCAAGAGTTAAATGAGGCAAGGAACAACATTTTCAAAGCCAAGAGCAAGAGAGGCCGAAGAAAGGGAGAAGAAGAAAAGAGGAGAAGCTGAAATTCCTTTTTACAAACCCTAAAGATTAGGAACATGTTTTTATTCACCTGGTCTGGTCACTTTTGGGCCGACCAAGCATCTTAATTTGTCTATGGCCCAATTTGATTAATCCAATAATATGGACTTAGTGTCTGAATTTGATTTAAAAAAACAATCACTTGCCTTCAAGAGAGTGTGCCCACTTTCTATGTCATGTCAGCGTTTGTGGTGTATTTATTTCATTTTAAATTAGTTTAGTGGGTGGGGGGGTAATAGTTACCTAGTTAAGTTTAGGTGTGTCTCTGAGATTTCGGTCATAGTCTAAGGGGTACTTATGCATTATCCCTTTTATCTTTGATCAAACATCAGACTTCAAATATTTTTTCGTATTTGTACTTTATTCTTTTTATGTCATTTGAATTAAAAAAGAATTATGTTAATAATTTATCAATTCTAACATTCCATATGAAATATATATATATATATAATATTATAATATTAAATGACATGTTGATACATTTTATATATGTTTTATTCAAAATCAAAAGATTCAAAAGATTCAAAATATTCTTTACCATATTAAATTTGTATTAAAAATATAACAGAAAATTGATTTAAAGATAAAAATAATCTTAATGAATATAACCATTAATTTGCAACACGAATATTTTATATTTTATGGTTCTTTTAATAACTCGTATATCACTATATTTTTTAAATTAAATTCTAATTTTATATTTGATTGTTTGCTCTTTTGCTACTTGATAGTTTTAATTTTATTTAAAAACAGATTGTTTATTTTATTATTTAATCTATTTTATTTATTTCTTATGAAAAATTGATAAAGGAAATGAATAGCATTTTCCGAATAAAAATATACAATGCATTAATTTATTGTTGTTTTTCTTAAAATGAATAAATGAAAAACTTTACAATTTATTTAAAATAGAGAGTGTAGTCAAAAGTTTTAAAACTCTTTTTTTAAGTGAATAACAATAAATGTATTGTTAGAAAAACTGATAAAGGGAGTTATATAGTTGGATACTCAATTATCTTTTTTGCATGATATTTGTGAAATATAGATTTATAATATATTTTTTAATGAAAAGATTTACACTTTTTACAAATTGATTAAAAAAATTGTTCAGAAATAGCAAGGTAGTGGAGGTTTTAAAACTACCTATTTAAATTGTAATTATCAACATAATTATTTAAATTAAGAATAAAAATTGGAAAACTGAATTATAATTGTTTTTAAATTCAAAATCCTAACGGAATAGAATATTAAATATAAATAAAAAATAAAGAAAAAAGAAGAGCAAAAAACTACGTTTTAGTATCTAAAAAAGAGGTGCTTTCAAGGATAAGGATAAGATTAGTTACTTATTTTTTAAAATTTAAATTTCAAATTAATTATTTAGGCAATTTTGATAATATTTTATATAATTAGCATAAACAAAAATAACAATATTAGCTTGTTTTTCTCCCTACACAACTCATCACCCACGTTTCCAAAATTATTTGTTTTAGACTTTTATAATATATATAAATATATAAAATAATAGATAGGAGCATTTAATAAGTTATATATGACATTGAACAATAATTAAAAAGACGAGTAGATGTAATATTTAATATTTTTAAAATCCGAAAATTTAAGAATTTTTGTGGTACTAACATATTTAATTTTATATTCAATATTTAATTTTATATAAATATATTTTAATTCCTAAATAATAGCATTATTATGTGTACATGCAATATATTTTAATTCCTAAGTTATAGCATCATTATTTGTACATGCAAATATCTACCAGATATTTTGTGGAAATATAGTTTACATAACAATAGTCTAAATTGATTTGTTTTTTTAAAATTTATATAAATGTAAACATAAATTTTTTATTCCTAAAATTTAGCAGAGCATTATTGGGGTAGTTATATATCTATTTTTCTTTTTTAAACATGAGAATATATATATTTTTTTAAAATGGTACGATTATATTTTTCTTTTCTCTGCTTAAATTTTTTTTTTAAAAAAAATTAAATTTAAATTTTTTTTAATTTCTTAAATAAAAAATTTAATTCAATATGAATTATGTTTTTAAAAAAAGACTCCATCGTGCATAAATATTCTTCTCCTTAAAAAGATTTTAAGATTTAAAATATTTTTAATTTTTAATTTCAGATTTTAAATTAACTTCATTAGTTCAATAAAAAATATGTTTAAAAACACTCCATCGCATGGAGTAGTTATTTTAGCCACATATTTATAATTAGTTAGTTAATAATTTTTTGCTCCTTTTCTGATTTTATCTTCTTGTAGCCTGTAGGTGTAAAACACACACACACATATATATATATACTAGATACGGGACCCCGTGCTACACATATATATATATATACTAGATACGGGACCCCGTGCCAGCACGGGGCCCAATATATTTTTTAATTTATGTGGTACATATGAAATTTGAAGTCAACAGCACGGGGCCCAATATATTTTTTAATTTATGTGGTACATATGAAATTTGAAGTCAATTAATTTTTTAGTATGTTTTTGTATATTTTAAGTTGCTAATTATTTTTATCTATAGTATGTTTTACATAAATAAATTATAAATCACAATAATTAACAAGTTAATATAAAAAAAAAACTTCTAAAAAATTGATTGGCATTTGAAATCTCATCTATATCACATAAATCAGGATAAAACAAGTAATATATATATGAAAATTTCATAAAACGTACTATAACTCACAATAATTAGCAACTTAAAATATCTATATATCTATATTTCTCCCAATTTATGTGGTATAGATGAAATTTTGAAAGTTAACAAAAACTTTTTATATGTTTTCAAATATTTTAAGTTATTAATTATTATGATTTATAATAATTTTTTTATAATTTTTTTATTTATATAAAGTATAAAAGAAAAAAAAAATTAAAAAGAAAACATAAATGTCAGCATGAGTCCAATCTATGTTAATTTTTATGTTTTAATTATTGGAGAGCCAACTAATTTTTTTAAAGGGTTTTTTTTTTATAAATTTGAAGTTGTTAATTACTATAATTTATAATATTTTTATTTATTTTAAACCAATATATGTTTCTCTTTGTCTCAATTACATGACACATATGGAATTTGGAGAGTCAACTAAAATTTTAAAATATCTTAAGTTGTTAATTATTATACCTTATAGTACTATTATGTCATTTTCAAATAAAATATGTTATTTTTTTATTTCAATTTATGTGTCATTGATATAATCTATGCTATATATATATATATAAAGGAGGAACATAGAGAAGGTGATGTGGCACCTCTCTATTTCTTGAC
>JAJOOO010081389.1:0-17374 GCA_029582685.1 Solanum piurae
GAAGATCCAGCATGCAAAACACGACGATCATTATAAATTCATGAAGAATAGTAGAAGATCCAGCATGCAAAACACGACGATCATTATAAATTCATGAAGAATAGTAGAAGATCCAGCATGCAAAACACGACGATCATTATAAATTCATGAATTAAAAATGTTGTAATATACTCTTTCCCTTAACTTTTTATACCAGACCAACCCACTAAAATGCAAATAGGGATCAGAAATGTGGTCAATAGCACGAAGAATAAAGAGATGTATGTCTATACCCAAATAAAAATTGATGTTTTCATAAGAAAGCCATTGAAGGCTTTCCACAAATTGAGATTTGGCCGTAAAAGAATCAAATTGTATTAGAAGAACAGGGGGATACAAAAAAGTAATAAGAGAAGCGTACAGAACAATTAATCCTATCGGTCATATTCTTGTATTTTGAATGAAAAGAGGAGTAATGCTTTGTAGCACGTGACAAAGAATAAGACCACTTAGATTAGAATAGAATTCACATAAATGTTCTAACAAAGAGTAGAATCAAACAAGGAAGAGATTCATTGACAACATTAAAAAGATGGGCGCCTCATTCCAATACAATAGTGGTCTATCAGTGCAAGTCAGTTGAACACCGTCATTGATGAGTGGGTATGTGGGTTAGGTGCACCTCTCGCCTAGTGGGAAGTAATAAGGCTAGTCTTCCCCCCCACTTTCCCCATGTCCGTGTGTGGGCCACCCCTCTAAAAGATGAAAAAGCGGGAGAACCCACTTAGACCCAATAACGGGTAGCACGAAGCACCCTAAGATAGGGAACGCTCTGCTACGTGCCATCCCGCTCGACCTGGCCCAAATACCTATTTAAGGTATTCTCAGAGAGAGCCCCCTCCACCCCTAGTAGGGTGGTTAAAGAGGAGGTCGCAGATTTCTAACCTCCGAGCCAAAACTATCTGGGGGGTAAACCTATCCCCCACCAATGCAGCCTCGACCGTTTTTTCCAAGAGGAACTGCTTCTCTAGGATACCAAAAAAGAGTGGGAGGTGCCTGGGCTCGTTCCTCCTGATAAAATAGAAGGACAACCGATGTTGAAGCTCCGCTCTCTTTTGGTTATCAGGAAGGAGAGGGCGTTCTAATTCCAGAACAAGAACGGCGCGCAAAATGGGTGCATCCTCAAGCTCGGGAATGTGCGGTTGTTCTTCTGTCCTAGAAGGGTAAAAAGGGCAAGACGGGGAACCCCTTCCCGCATCGCATGTGGCAAGGAAGCCTTCAAGAGCCCTCCCCGAATAATAATTCAGAAATAGGAGAGGGAGAAGAACGAATACAAAAAGATATTTTATACTCTTAGTTTTGACTCATCGAATAGAAAGGGTAGAAAAAAGGCAAAATAATAATACACTACATAGGAAAAGGCTGGAATTCGATCTTGGAAATAATCGACTCAAGCTCATCATACCTTTTTTTGTGACTCGACTCAAGCTCATCATAACCCTTTTTGTGACTCGACTCAAGATCATCATACATAATTTGATTTCCTCTTCTTCGTGTTCTATTGATCAGAAGCATCCAGCAGCGCCTCGCCGATTTAGAATTCTAACACAAAATGGCCATATTTAAGCAATTCTTCTTATTCTTCTTCTTTCTTAGTTGAAGTTCCCATTCTTCGACAGCTAGTTCAATGGTTTCTAAGCTGGACGACTGGTATTCTCTGGATGGATGGTAAATCCGGGGATGTTGCTGGTCCTTATAAGGACCAAGGGAATCCTGGTCTTGTCTCCTAATGAATTTCCCGTTTCCTACTCCCTTTTGCTACCTAGAATCAGATTTTTTCATGTTATAGATAGCGTACACACAGGTGATCTATCTAATTAATGGAATAGCTCCATTAAGACTTATTCGATCTTCTATAGCGACTTTTGGACCATTCCTTTCATTGTCTTCTTCTCAACCTCTCCTCGGTCACTGAACTGGGTTACTGAACTCCACCTCCTCGGAATCCCATTTCAGAAAGTCAGGTCGAAGGCAAATGGATTTTTGTTTCTTAGGCAATAAAAAAAGTCTATGATTATCATCTCAAAAAAAGAGTTTAAAACTACGGCACCTCCTATAACTACACCACCAAGACCGGGTAGCAGAACATCGGACAGAGTAGTAGATTCCATAGCCGCGATTCTTCCTCCACGAAAAGGCTCTGAGCCTACTACGTAGCTAGGCTACGAAATTGATTCTCTAATGATAGAAAGAGAGAGGATAGAGGATCACGCTTACAAGCAGCCTTTTTCATCGTCTTTCGATGACCATGGTTCTATCAAACCCACTTCTTCAATCGTGGTGTGAACTTCTTCCTCCCTTCTTACCCAATAGCTCTGATTCTGCTTAAATAAAAGCAACTCTTCTTCCTTACTCTATTGAATAAGCATTTTGAAAATTCCTTAAACATCTGCTTCAAAGAGATAAGCCCCGGTCTCACTGAACTTGGTCAAAGAACTACCTTCCTAGAGCTACCTCCTTACTTAGATCGTTCGTTCCCCAATTCAAACTCGGATCAGTTGGCAAGTGGATTCCGAGCCTAGATATGAAACTCTAAACGCAAAATTTTATCATTCAAGTGGGATAGCATTTATCTACGCTAGGATCAAACCTGCATGAACTTCTTTCTTCTCTTATGATATTTCTAGAAAGCGAATAAAATAAAATAATGGGTAATATAATACAAGTGTTGAGTACCAGCTTCTACTGTTGTGAAAGGTGGGCCTCACCTCTTCCTTTCTATTTAGAAAGTGAGCCAGTGTGACATTATAAGTAGACGGTGCTCTTCTCTTTACAGGTAAATAATCGGTGCTATTGAATCTGCAGTTAACAAAATATTGCCAGTTCTTTGAAAAAGAGTTTCGCTCAGGAATCCCTTTGAAGGAGGTTTAGCCTAGCCTTCAGGTCCTATAAAAAAATGGAGCTTAGCGGTTTATGGAATTGAGAAATAGATGTCCTACCAAGGTTGTATGGAATAAAATGAAGGGTTAGGGTTCTTGCAGGAAGAAGGACAAACCGTGCCCTTAGTGGTCCTTATCTTATCACGCCACACATTGAGATATCTCAAATAAGTAAATTAGTTTGGGAAGATGGGGGAAAAACATCCATCGTTTAGGTTTCTGAGTAGCTAAAGTTAAGATATAATAGGTCATCACATCCTGCGATTGAAGAATGAGCATCTTTCAAAAGGAAATGGAAAGAATGAAGGAGAGTAGTAACGTCGTATTATCCATCCGAAGCAGTAGCAGGCCAGGCACTGGTCTTTCTATCTTCTGGCTGTTCCCAGAAGGAATTTCCGAGCTTTTGAAATAATAGATGTGGCACTCTCTTTCTTCCATAGAGAGGGAACTTATCCTTAGACTTTTGGAGCTTTGGCTTTCGTTTGGACCTGTACTAGTCCAAGAAGTGAGAGCACCATGTTGGAAGATGATAGTTCGAGAGGACATGGAAAAACGCTAGTAAGAAAAGGCTAGATTTCTAGGTAGTAGATCTTCTCCCTTATTCTTTATAGAGGAATCCCCTAAATTCAAATAAGATCTTTCTCCGCTCCGTCAAAAGCCTAATTGAAGCAAATCAGCTCTTACTGTTCTCCGGTCTTTGCTCTTGAAGATCCTCTCTTCAGAACCTCTATATATTTCTTCAAAGCCTCATTCGAAGCATGTCAGTCTTACATACAGTATATTACCCGCAAGTTCATCTTCTTTGATTGGATATTAGATTAGTCAGCAATCCAAGTTCCAACTGGTTCTCAAACTTCAGAGGTGGCCTTACATCCTTTTTAAAGAAAACATGTGGACATAAAAAAGAATGAAATTGATAGAATAGAGGAAGATTAATGTGCAACTGATTCTATACCAGTCGATTCAATTGTTCAACTACTTTGAAAAAACTTACTATTATGGCTATGTAAGGGGACCGACAATTGTTTCACACCTCTCCTTGGAAACCTCCATACAACACCCCTTGTTTTGTTCTAGCCGCTAACCATATAACGAGCTTCTTCCATATAATATAATAAGATAGATGCCTTCATCCCACCCACAACATAAGTGGGTGTGAAAGCCCATCTGCGCTCTCTGCTCAAAGAAAGGATTGAACAACGAATAACACAACATTATGCAGCAGTTGCACCTCGCCTTTATAGTATAACATTCTTCTTATGGTTAGGGGTAGCAAGACCTGAAAGAAGCGTTAAAGAATCGAAGGGAAAAAAGAACAAGAAGTGCAACTATCTCTGCCTCACCGCATCAGTTTACCGCATAATATTTTTGGTTAACTTCATAACACTCTCGATTAACAGAAGGGGGATATTGTTCAACCC
This sequence comes from Solanum piurae, assembly GCA_029582685.1. Taxonomy (NCBI): domain Eukaryota; kingdom Viridiplantae; phylum Streptophyta; class Magnoliopsida; order Solanales; family Solanaceae; genus Solanum; species Solanum piurae. Next base: position 4,340 of record JAJOOO010081389.1, read on the forward strand.
CGATCCACAGGCTCTTTATCTTTATATACATGGTGCTTTAGACTCTGCCTTTCCTCTCTTTCTTTTGAATGCCAGGGATGGAAAAGCAAAGATCATATCTGGATGCGTGTACCATACCACTATCTAAACGAAGATTAATTACCTGCCGACCATGTTCGTTCTCTGTGTTGGGCGGCTTTACTCTATCGATAGAGGAAGTTGATATACGATATGGACAAAGTCGGCTTCATCTAATGTTTTCTCTCATCTTGCAAAGAATGTTTTTAGTCCTTTTCCCTTTCTGTCTATTCAAAATATCTTAGGAATAGGTCCATGTCCAGTTGTTTTGGAATAGATCAATCCCTGCTTTGGCTGTCTCCTTCCATTCTTATCTTACATGTGAATTTCTGATTCAATTGCATAAGCTCTAGTTTCGACTGACGCAATAGTCCATCCCTCACATCGGATTCACTTATCCCACCCTTGCTTCCTCCTTGAAGGCCTAAGGAAGAGCCTATTCATGTACAGTTGATTATCGAACAGTAAGAGCTAAGACTTATGCTCCTATTCCCTCCTATTCACTCTTTGGCATTTGTTCATCCTTATCGTAGGGGACTAGAGTGAGCTGGCTAAGCCGCATCTTCTACTTTCTTTGCATTTGACATTTGTCCTGAATAAAGCCCTTATTGCAAAGAGCTAGATTATTAGTTCTAACCTTTAGATTCACATCCGTTAATGCTACATCTAAGAGCTTATTCTTCATGAAAATATATGTGTCTTCTTGCTGCGGATTCATGAAAATAGCTAAGATCCGCTGCTATTTCCTAATTTCGTGCCGTGGTAGAGGATATTTGCCGATGGATGGAGTTGTAGTGGAAGTTTCGATTGTTCCTCGTACGGTAAGTCATTAGAACGAGATAACCCACTAGGTTCAGTAGTTAGATATAATATTCACTAATCAGTGAAGCGCTAACAAAGTTTTCCGGGAAAGCATTTGACAAAGCAAGAAGTCCTTGAACTCTCCTTGGGACTGTTGATCGGCTCAGAGTTCCATATCTCTGAAGAGTAACTGTTAGCGCGCAACGACTTAACTTGACTTATCCCAAGCTCTTGCTCAGCATAAATAGTAGCAATCAAAGGGTTAAGTTATTCATTTCTCAAGTAGAGTTAGCTAGGAGTAGTTCCTCAGTAGAAGGTGATTTACTTCTTAACTTCTAAGCGTTTAGCTCTACTACAAAGGTACCTTTCGTTTTCTTATTAGTTGCTTGGCTTATAAGTATGGGTAGGTGCCTTAGTGAGATTGTCGATAATCAAGACCTTGCAAGTCCTTTTTCTTATTGGTTTCAATAGTATGGAAAATTGGAGGTCGAGTCTCTGGCGAGCGAATCTTCTTTCCGGTCGAGCTTAGACCTATCTTCAATCCTTCCATAAAGAAAAGGGTTGTGAGTCTTTCCAGTTCAAAAGTGCCTTCGATGGAAGTCTTCAAATTCACTCACATTACGATCCCTTTCCGGAAGAAGACATGAAAGCTTCTATTATTCCGAACTTTACGATAGGAGGCTAGACCAAGGTAGAAAAAAGAGTTAGGCTTTAATTGATACCCCCATCTAGCGACATCTTTGGTGGACGATTCAAGACGTATCACCTAGCTAACCTGGAGAAGGAAGGAAGAAAAGTCTTAGCCCCAACGAACTGATTCATGTTCTTGACAGGCTTCTTGACTCCACTGCTACCCACCCTGAGTCGATTATTGATCTGTCACCCGAGCCCATTTTCCATTCGTAGAGTAGGGCACTCTTCGAATGTGGGTAAACTCCCTAACAGTCAATAAGGTGACCTTTCAGAACTACTATTCCATTTTGCTTGTCGCCCACTCTTTTGATCTGCTAGCAAGGCTCTTTACTAAAGAAAATAGGATCTCCGATCGGACTAATGGGAAGTCAGGATTGCATAAGGGGGTGAATCAAAGACAATTTCTTTCACGAGGTGTGGTATGGATCTTCTGACTTCCTTGTCATGCCCTTTGGCGCCAACAACCTTTTGTAGGCTAATGAATCAGGTAGTCAGAGACTAGAAGGATAATTTAATTATGGAAAGGGGGCAGGTCTAGAGGACGGTGTGGCTCAAGACGGAATGAATGGATAAGGAAAGTCACCAGCTTAGGTGGAAATCACACTTCCCTATTGAATTGCGTTTGTGGGGCTTTTTGCCTCGCCATCTGTCTTGTCCGTCTGAATTATGGAACTCCCAATGGAATGGTTTTCAAACCTCTACCTAAGGTCGGGTTACTATCTCTTCTTTAGCTTTAACTTGAACGCACGTGACTCACTGGACCAAAAGAGAGAAAAGACATTAGGAGCACTCATTCCTTGTACCCGGGGAACTAATTCATAAGGAAGGGGATCTACACCAGAAAATGAGTTTACGGCCGGTTCCAATATAGACACTCTAACTCACATTGCTTTAGGTAATACTCTTCTTACTAAAGAAGAAGACTTACTGAAAGAGGGAGCAAATTTGTCATTGGCCGAGGAAGAAAAGGCAAGGAAGATCTGTACAAGATAGAAAGTCTATTAGAAAGCATTAACAAAACTATTAGGCCAAGAAAAGAATTGCAGGAGGAACAACTACCTAAGGCTTAAAATGACATAGAATATGTGGAATGTCATGCAAATAGTGAGGGAGGTAGTTAACCGGTGCTTAGAGAACTACCTGGGATGCTTTACAAGCGATATTCCAAAGGAATGGGAACATTGTTTACCATGGGCAGAATAGTGGTAAAATACCACTTGAAATTCGTAAACCAAACAAAGAGTGTTTGAAGTGGTATATAGGCGCCAACCACCCCTAATTAGGTCATATACTCATTAGTCCGACAAAGTTCATCAAGTTGATTGTGACTTACACTAGGGATTGTGTTTGCAACTTTGAAAGGAGCTCACTATTAGGATGGACGGGTATAAACGATTCGCGATAAGCTATAGGTTTTCTAAAAACTAGAACCATACCGCTTTGAACAGAGTATCCCTCTTTGGGTAGTGCTACCCCCGGTGAAAGGAATGAAGATATTTCATATAGGTAATCGACTGACATATACTGAAAAAATAAGCAACTAAAAAACCTAGTGGGTTGACGAATCGTTGCTTTACACAAATAGATAATATTACTTGAGTTGTAAGTAAAAAAAAAGGGTAACCAACTTTTGTTTAGGAAGCACAACTAAAGAATAGTAATAGGAAGAAGCAGTAGTAAGAAGACCTATCTCAAGTAAAATAAATAAAAATAACATCCAGCTGTCTTCACAACGGGGCAACAACCCTGATTTTGTCAACTGAGGCCGCGAGCTCTAATGTTTTTTTTGTTAGGACCACCGGATTGAAGGAAACCTCATGCATGCTTTGTCACCTCTGCACTATCTCGATTAATTTCCTTTTGCGCATGCATAAAGATGTCTCCTTGTTTTATATTTCACTCGATGACTTGAGTAGGAGCTTTCCCTTTCTTTCCCATCTGTGCTTTCCTCTCCTTTTTTTCCTTCTTTGAATAAAAAAGGCCAGGAAGTCAGCCAGTCTGTTCTTAATAAGGGTAAGACAGTACGGTACGCAAGACGGTAATACTTCTTTCGAAGAGTCCTCAGTTCTAGAATCCTCGTAGCCCATTAGGAAGAAGGGGAACCGAAGCTCTATGTCCTTGAAGATATGATAAAAGAGAGAAATACCGCTTTACAAGATGAAAAAGACCTCTAGGCGAGTTTGAGAAGGAATGAATAGGTCCAGGATTCTTCCTACATCAATTGGTTGGAAAGGCGAAATCACGTACTTCTGAGGAGGTTGACTGACAGAGCTTGGTTTTTCTTTCTCTCTTTCCAGTCGAGTGACTTCGTACCTCTCCTCGGGACCTCTTTCACTGAGAACTAATTCAATGTATTTACGCAGGTGAGCAGTCCTATATTATGCCCTTCAATGACATTGTCTTTCGACCGTACGACATTACTGGAATTCCTTTTTGGTGATATAAATCATCGTATGTACGATATCGCGTAGTATTTTTCTAAGAACCAAGACTCACGATCTACTAAGTTTTATATTGATTCAAAGCCAATCGTGACTGACATGTATTTTGACTACACAACGAGTAGTACACGCATGTGTTAAACATATCGATGAAGTCACTTCAAAATGAACCACCTATGAGATAAAACTTGACAGTTAGATAGAGGAGGAAGTAGAAACAAAATATTTATACGCTATTATCATCTAATGAATTCATTGCAACACCACGAACAATGAGAATTTTGTCTCACTTACTTGCCCGACGGGTAGACCCAATAGAATAAATAGAATAAGAGGCTTGACCTAGAGCTCTTCTCTTCCCCCTGAAAAAAATAGGTTGTTCATTTGGCATGAGTAGCCTACAAGCCCTTACTTGATGTATGCGCTAACTGCCCTATAGCTGGTGAATCCTTTGAATCATAGGAATGGAAAAATCAGTAGATACCAGGCTTGGAACATCTCACCACTTGCGTACTAAAAGCGCGATCTTGAAACTAGAAACTCTAGTTTGGAACAAATGAGCGGATAGGCTTGACGAAGTTTAGGAAAAATACAAGAAGAATTTTTTCCGTTCTGTCTTTCGCACGGAAGTTTGTTTGTCTTCATTCAAATCATCGCACTTCAATCGATAAACTACACACATCCAATCTAACCATCTCTCCTGAAGCCCTTTCCTTTCTAGTATAGTAGCCTTTCATCGTTATTGAAACATAGGTCCTTGGCAGGCGGGAACAAAAAGGGAAAGAAAAATATAGAAAGGTTCGGTCCCAGTTGGTCTCGTCTATGGATTTTCTTTCCCTATCCTATTGTCGAGAGAAATGTGGCCATACCCATAGGACTATCACATCAGCAAGATGACTTTCTAGTCAGATCCTTCCTACGCTTCGGATATGAAGAATTTGATCGTAAGAAAGATAAAAAACAAAGGCCCCCTCTTTCTGCAGAACTTGGATTCAATCCACATCCCTAGCTTGAACCTTCTACACCGAACTCAATTCAATAAAGTTTCACCATCCGATAGGTGCTATATATAGTGGGTGATTTACCTAGTAATCGGCATTCAGCGAAGCAACTTCTTTATTCTATTCGCTAACAATTTTGGGTCTTATTAATATACAATAATCGATAAGAAAATCACTGTCGTTGTCAGTTATAGACCCAGAGTAGGACCTAAACAATGAACTCTTCTCTTTGGCAACAAACAATCAAAGTCAAACCTTTATGAAGACGAGCATACGATGTGACTTGAACCACGCCCTCACTTCACGTCTTCTGACAGTAGTTAGAACGGCAATGAATCTATATTTCTCCTCTGATTCCCATCGAGAAGGCTTCTCTTTTAACTGTTCTTGTTGGGGCATTGAACCTAGGTTTGGAACCCCTACCGTGGGATCCCCCTTCATCTTTCTTTTGGTGTGACTATTTTTCTGTATATATCCGGTGATCAAAATGAGAATGTCGTAATGGAATGGGTGAGGCCGACATTTTAGATTGAATTCCCCTCATCCAGTTCCTAGTTTCTAAGATACTAATAAATCTAGCTATGAGGTATTCGTCATCTCATCGATGAAGGTCGAAACGAAAAAAGATAGGATTTTGATACCTCAACTTGATTTGTTGATTGCTTGTTAGGTTAATTGATTCTTGAAGACAAGCATACAGACATTGACACAAATCCATTTTAGCTTTCATTTCCTCCTAGTTTGGTTGCACTTGGGCTTAAAAGTGACTTTCCAATCTTAATCTTAAGGCTATTGGTATTGCTTCAACCCACTTGGTGAAGTAGTTTGTAGCGGTGATAGAAAAATGGTGACCATGACTAGAAGGGAAAGTCGGACGTACGAAAGAGGGTTCGCTAATTGGATTTCCACTCATAGAAAGCCTGAAGTTCGTCCTCAACTGCTAACAGTTCCAAATGCCCAAACAGGGAAGAAAAGGTGGTATCTGTTGTAGATCCAAGGCATTGATCGCATACTCCTTATTTCACCTGCTGCATTCTCAGTTTGACAAGGTTAGAGTAGGTGAGAGCTGGAAGAGTATTTGTCATTTGTGTGAAGGTTCAATGACTTCCAAATATGTGGCTTTGGTTAGGTGGATCAAGCCACCACTGCTCTTTTTCAAGCTTAATAGTGATGGTCGATGTAGAGATGGTATTTGTGGAAGTGGTGGTGTTGTCAGATATAGTATGGGTGCTCTTATTATGGCTTACTCCATTCCCTTGGGTGCTGGAACCAGCAACTGGGCAAAAGCAAACGCCATGCTTTTTGGCCTTAAATGGTGCATTGAAAGAAGGTATAGGTTGGTGATAGGGGAGACTTATTCCTTATTGTTGTCAAGTTGCACTTCACGAATGTGCCCTATGCTATTGAAAGCCTAGGTCATCCTCATCCATCCTAGTTAGCAGTTCCAGCTCCGTATCAAGGTCACTATCATCAATATTGATGTTATCAAGAAGAAAACCTTTAGGCTTCTTATCCAGGAACTTGTTCAAAAATATCGTAATGAAAGGAAGATAGGAGTTTGTCAATAGGTATTTGACCAAATAGGATCGTCCAGTTCCTAAGGAACCTATCACTAAAATACCCCTAGAGGGTGGATAAGGCTAAGCGTAGCGAAAAGGGTTTTCCATGAAAATAATTTTCCCCACACGAAGTTTGTGAATAAGTGATTGTCTGATAATGAGCAAGGAATATCCGTCTTTCTGCTAAACATGATGGATTGAACTCAGAATTCATTAGATGCTTTTAATGAATGTCAACTAAGTATCGTAAGTATATTGCTCCCGGTTGTTCAATCAATTGATAACCAGAGTCATTCTTTGATAAATGATCACTATGAGTCAGACTCAATAGAATTTGATCAATCCTATTTTATGTCGTTAAGGTGGAGAACTGAACCAAGAATTCTGTTTCTTCATCCTCAATCGAATCACTTTTTGCGACCCAGGATTCTATTTTTATCATCGATCCAATCCCCATTTTTTCTTTTTCTTAAAAATGAATAGATCTCTTTACTTTTATGACTTTGATGTCTGGTAATTTCTTGAAAAAGTGATTATATTAATGGGATTTGGTATGAGATCGATGATCTCGATGAGATTGATATTCGAATATTTCTTCTTAGAACGTATTGATTTGACCCCATAAGCGGGGACAAGCATGTTGCCTCCAGAAGCAAAACTCCATATAGAATATCCCAATTGTTTTAGAGCTACTAGAAAGGGATTCTTTAAAGAGAAAGAATTCGATTCAGATGGAGGATACCTATCCAGAAGTTTTCACAACTCAATCATAGATGATGGAATCTTCATAGATTTGACCCTTTTGAACTCTGTCTCTAACTCACTAGAGGAATGGGAAACAAAGAGAAGATTTGTACGAACGAGAGTTGTTGAAACTAGCATATTGGAAGATCAATCGGCCAAAATAAGCATGAGTGGCTACGATATTCTAAGTTTCTTCCTCTTGACCGAATTTGTAACCTTCATTAGCAAATTCATTTTCTATGTTTTCCCTGATCAAACTAGAAGTTACCAAGGAAGCATGCATAGCACTGAATAGGGAGCCACCTTTTACACCAGCTAGGCCTAAGATGTGAAATGGGCGAATAAGGAAGTTGTGCTCAGCCTGGAATACAATCATGAAATTGAAAGTACCGAGCTCTACGTTTGAAGCTTCACTACAGTCATTCCTTAGTAGCTCGATGCTACAACTTCTATTTAGCTCGTCCCGTGCTTACTCACTTCACTCGCTCTCATTCAGTAGCGGTTCTTCATTCTTTAAATAGCCGCGAGAGAGCTCTAAAATTCCATTCAGTTCAGGTCCTTAGTTCCAATCGAATCGCGACCAAATCTCGACACTACTAGCGAAGCTTTACGATAGAGCATATCCATTATTTCCTTTATAGAGCCAATCACACTGCCCTCTCTCTTTACGGCCGGTATGTAGTATCGTCGGAGTGAATAGAGCAACGGAGCAAAGTGGGTTGTTTGAACTTTTACTCTTATTTGTATGTAAGGAGCTGAAAACAGGTCCTTAAGAGGGCCCTCATTCTCAATGCAAGCTAGCTCTAACTTGTTTTTAGTGATGAGGCTACCTATAAGACAGGTGACTGCCCTGGTTGTGATTTCTTCATTGGGTAGGCCATCCTTGAGTGCTAGAACACAGGGAAAGAAAATCGTATAACGACGAGGAGGACTCTACCATCTGTTTCTGTTCTCTTCCAGAGGTGCTTCAGTGGCCATTATCCGGGTGAAGGGATGGGCTGGGGTAGGTAAGGGATTTTGGAACTTTGGTTTTTGTTTTGCGAGGAACCCTATCACTCGGCGTCGAATGATCAAAGCTAAAAGCTTTAGGCATGTACTAAGCATGTTCAGCTTCTAAAATTCCTGGAGTCCTACGCTACGATATTATCACAAAAAGAAAACATGGCTAGTAGATAACTATTTTCTTATTGTAGAAAGCGATCAGTTCTTTTGATCTTGTGCGGGCTTGGAAAATCTTCCTTTTTCAATTCTGGAAGTGGAGGAGCCTATGTAGAAGAGGTTGTAGAAGAGCACCACCACGGTTCAGGTCCTGACACATGGGGAATTAATTCAGCTGCAAGGATCGTGAATAAAGAGAAGAATTAGACCATAATTTGGAAGTCTCCCCCGACTGAGACCTAGATGGCAACCTAACCGAGTACGTCATAATTGAGAAAGGGAAGACCCACCCCCCAGAGCGAGAATACAGGCACCGACATCTGCGTCACCAGCACAAGTGAATATGAAACGATCACGTTGCCAAAGGTGGCGGTATCACTCTCCACAGGTCGAGTCATGAGATCTAAAGTGCAAATACTCAAAGCCGTGAATCTAAAATTTTGGGTGATATACATATGAAGGCGTTGGTCCATCGTACCTTAGGGGAAATCATATGCGCCAGTGTAAAAAAGAAATTCAACATTTTTAAAGTAGCAAGGAGAAGGAAAGGAGCTGAAAGCCACTTGACTGTAAGTAGAATACCTTCTTCTTTTTCTTTATTTATTGAATTTTCTTGCCGCTGACCAGTGTGACCGGTCGATTAGTGTCCATGATTAAGACGCACATAAACTGAGCTATTCACGAGAAAAAAGGTCAGAGGGCCATATTGGAATCGTGGCCATCAATAAGCACTATGTCTTCCTTATTATAGGGATAATTGAAAGGAAGCTTAGTGAATATTCAAACTCTTACTTGATTACGGTGGGTAGGTTGTTGTATACACAAGTGGATGGCGCTTGGACATACAGAAGGAATGGGTGATCATCGAGCTGGAACTCTCGTCACTATGGTGAGACCAACTCCAGCCAGTATCCTAGCAGAATATGGCACTGGTTCATTACATGGGAACACCTACATCCACAGTGGCGAGCTAGTACTCTCTTGCTCCTATGTATGCGACCCAATTCACTGGTATGAAAGGACAAATCCTCTCATTACTAAGGGTGAATCAAATCCACATATCGCATGTTGTTGGACCTTTTTAAGCCCTGATTGTCCTCTAAAGAATATGAAATAGATACTCACACCAAACAACATATGTTAGAACATATGATTCACCAGTCAAGAGATGTCATCTGCCCGTTCGAAAGCAGCCGAGACTCATGCAAACAAAAAGGAGCCCTTATGCTCTAGTATGATCGGGGGGCCGCAACTAAGATTAGAGGGATAAACTTTCCTGTTATCGGCACAAACATTTTATTTCCAGGGTTTCTCACTTGGTTTTTACGAAAAAAATTTCCTGACGACCGCAGCGGAAAACCTCTCCCGATAATTGGAGAAGGAGAAAGCCATTCCTACGGGCCTGGAACTGTGATGAATGAAGTAAGAATTTTGGGCTAGGGCCTGAGAATTTACATCTAGGTGCTTCTCTAGTGCCCGGTGAGACCATTGATTTTTCGAAGGCCCGAGGTCCCCGCCTTCTTTGCTTGAAGCTCAGGTATTCCTCCTTCAACCACTTATGAAATTGAAACATGTAGTCTCTCCGCTAGTAGCCATGCTACCTTCTTTGGCCCTGCCTTACACACCTTATTTATCCTGCCTGCCGCCCTTGGAAACATCCTTCGTTAGCTTTCGCCCTCCCATAGGAAACAAATTTCTTTGAGTTGAAGCTCCGTACTCTTTTGAAAATGGACTACACTGTCTCAACCACCCGCCTTTCCCTTCTTTTGTTTGTTCTGGACCCCAAAATGCCCGTTCTCTTGTCATTGCGGATCCCAATCTTACTTGCTCGTGGTTTATTAATGTCGAGGTTGTTTTTACTTACATTTCTGTCTATGAAAGAAATGAGGAGAAAATAAATTGTACTAAAAGGAAATTCTCTGCTCAAATAAGCTTTCCTGAAATGATGAAAGGCAAGAAGGAAGCTCTGTCTCCGTCCCCTCCGTTCAGTCTAGGACTCTTGAATCAGTCTCGTCTTACAGTCCCTCCTCTCTGCCTAGGCGAAAGAGAGTCCCGCCTATGGTCTACTCAAAGGTTGAAGAGACAGATTGTTGGTCAGAACAATCCATTCTGTTCTTCAGGGAAGATCTATGAAATAGGAAAGCCAAAACGGATCTATCAAACAAATCTATTATAAGTAAATACTTGGTCGATACGAGACTCTTTCTTAGTTCAGTGGGGTTTGAGAGCAGTCTAAAACGAATCAAGCAGGTTCAGTAACAATGGATAATGGTCCTCACCACTCAATGGAGAATATAATGATAGGCTACGACACTTCTTTTCTCACTTTCAATGGGTTCAGGTCCGATAGACACAAAATGGAGAAGAGAAGGATAAGTTGCACACTTTAGGGTTGTTCCAGGTCAGTCGCTCAAAGAAAGGAAAGTACGTCATGAGCTGTAGGTAGGAAAGAGAAAATAGAACGATTGGTAAGCTGACCCTACAAGGAATTCCGTAGGTTCAATTTCGTGGGAAGAAGAAGAAGGGGGATTTGAATCGCCTATTTTTCCCCTTCTGTTTCTGGCTAGCTCTAGCCGTAGTAGAGGTCCGAGTAGACTAGACTACTAAGGTACAACGTTCAAGGACATGCCAGACTGTTAATCTTACTTAAGCACTCGACGTCACAAATAGCAATAAGAAGGGGCAAGGGGTTCACCCACTTTCACGAGTTTCATAGGTTTAAGAGTTCCCACTATAGAAGTGTCAAGCCATTCGCCGAAGGAAGGCATTCTTTATCAAAGTCTCCAAAAGGCGCGCTTTACATCATTCGATGATGGTGTTGGGGTAATTGATCGATCCAAAGCTAAATCTAGCTCTGATGGTGTGTCCGCGGGTCCCTTCCTCTGAACGTCTGAAAGAACACTCTAATGGCAAGTCGGGCTAATTCTAATATAGGGATAGAAAACGAATTGGCAAGGTATGATCGGAAATAGGATAAATAGTGGATAAAATCCCTCTCCAATAAGATAATAGGACTTGAAGGCCTTAGCTATGCGAGTCTGCCACTACTCTCCTTTGTTACAAAATTAATGGTCAGAAACTTGCCTTACTTAATCTCTTTCGAGATAAAGGTTCTTACAGAGGTGAAGGCACCTATCTCACAGAAAATAGTTATAAAGCTCGCACTCCACTAAGTGTATAGATTGAGATCTTGTAGAAGTGGGAGTGCCGCAAGGCTCTTGACTTAAAGGATGCTTAGGATTGAGGAAGTGGTCTTATTGGCATTCGAAATGGAGTCTGTCCCGAAGGAATCTCATCTCTCTTCCAATAGAACAGGAAGTACAAAGTCAATATATTTTCCTTCTCGTGCTCTTACAATAGCATGAGATGCAGCAACCCATTACGTTCAATCATTCCCTGGCTTCTGTTGAATGAATAGAGGGTTCATGTGAAGCAAGGGAGTATATTTCTCTCTTTCCCCTTCCTTGATTATTGGGATTCTTTGATCAAGTAAACCTAGAAAGTCAAATCTCAGTTTGAAAACCCAATATATGCAACTTAAGCGGAGGCATCTTCCTGGCTTAGAAAAGATCTGCTAGAGATTCCCTCTGACTCCTATGTAACGACCCGAGAGCACCCCATAGCCGTTACATGCGTATTCGACCTCTCGAAGGTATTATACAAGCCTTAGCATTTCCTTCACCGCATAGATCATAAAAATCACTAAGAATTTAAAACTTTTATTCAATAAAACCATAAGACTTCAAGAGTCATCAACATTTGAAAACATCAATACGCAAACGAAACTACTAAGTCTCTTTAGCCAATCTTAAACAAGAACTTAAAACGTACTAAGGGACACGGCCCTTTACAAATGAAATGAAACTTAAGTGTCTATTACATTGACTAAGAAACTTCTAAACATAGTCCTTGAATCTTGAGGACATACCAAAGACTTGGAAGAGTGAAGCAATCCACGCAACTCCAAAGCACAATATCCTCCTAGTTACCACAACCTACACTTGTAGTAAAATAGAAGAAAGGGGTTAGTACAACACACGTACTAAGTATGAGGATATGCAAAACATGCTAAAAAGGACATTTTTTTGGAATTTATGCTTTCATGCCATTTTAATAAAATCTCATGAACATCAACATAATAGGCACCTTACAAGTCACAACCAACGATACAAAGTCATATGCTTCACATTACCTCATAAACATACATAATCCATTTACCTTAACCATCTTGCCTTGGACCTTCACCTTAAGTAACCCTTAAGCAATACCTTTGTGCAATGTATGGGCAACGTCCCATACCATCACCCACACTAAGGCACCACCTTAAGGTTACACAAAGTGCACTTACCATGCATAGATCAACCTTCACCAATTAATCACATAATACATATAAGCACTTAAGCCAACAAGTCACTTCATAAGACTAGAACACTCATAAAATGTCATCCCAAGACTCACCTAAGTAAGATATGGTGAGGCAGCTCATACTACCTCTCCATACCACACCCAAGTGATCCTTAAGGCTACACAAGACAAGCTCCATTCACATCTCAACATAAATCGTTCATTCAACTTAATGCA
>JAJOOO010081391.1:0-31662 GCA_029582685.1 Solanum piurae
AGGGGTGAAAAAATAAAAAATTGAAGTTGAAAATATTTTTAAAAAACAAACTTAAGTTTTTTTTGGGGCGTGGGGGGCTGGTAGGTGGTGGATGGGGGGCTGGTAGGGGTGGAAGGAAGTGGGGGGGGTCGAGGATAAGGGTGAAAAATGAAATTTTGAAGTTGAAATTATATTTTAACAACAAACTTAAAAAAAAAATGGAGTGGGGGGTGGGGGGCTGGTAGGGGGGTTGGGGGAGGGTGGTGGTCGAGAGTAGGGATGAAAAAAATGAAATTTTAAAGTTAAAAATATTTTTTAAAAATAAACTTAAATGTTTTTTGGGAGGTGGGGGGCTGGTAGGGGGTGAATGGGGGGTGGAGGGGTCGAGGGTAGGGGTGAAAAAAATGAAATCTTGAAGTTGAAAATATTTTTTAAAAATAAACTTAAATTTTTTTGGGGGGGGCTGGCAGGGAGTGGGAGGTGGGGGAGTCGAGGGTAGGGGTGAAAAAAAATAAAATTTTGAAGTTTAAAATATTTTTTAAAAACAAACTTAAATTTTTTTTTGAGAGGGTGGGGGGCTGGTAGGGGGTGGGTTGGTGGGGCGGGTCGAGGTAGGGGTGAAAAAAAAATTGAAGTTGAAAATATTTTTTAAAAATAAATTTCAATTCTTTTTTGGGGTGGAGGGGCTGGTAGGGGGTGGGTTGGCAAAAGAAAAGACGACCCTACCCTTTTGTATTTTTATTTATTTTTAATTATAAAATACGTGGCAGCCACTGAGTGGCTCAATAAGCCACGTAGGAGCGTTTGTATATCACACAATTTGGTTGTTGGATTCGCGTGTTTTTTTGTTTAAGAATTGGATAGTTGAAGTGCCTACTTGTGCACTTTGAAAGTTAGAGGTCATACTTAAAATTCGAAGCCAAGTTTAGGGTCCAATTTATGTATTATGCCTAAACAAAATTACTACATATATACAATACATATGTATATCGAATGGGTCTATTTGTATATTTCGATATACAAATGGGTCTATTTGTATATTTCGGTATACAAATGGGTCCTGCAATTAATTTTTATACAACACATATGTATACCGAATGAGTCTATTTGTATATTTCGATATACAAATGGGATGACAAAAAACATGGAATATTTGCTGCGAATTACAAATAAAAGAAACTATGGCTATAACATTTAATTTGAATTTAATAATTTTCTATTTCATACAATTTTTCATATTTTTTAATATTATAAAAATTACAAAATTATTTTAATCTCAAAGATATCCGTACTTCATTAACTAAATCGTATATTAAAGTATCAAAATATTATTACAAAAATGATTTTTACTACTGTTATAAATAAAGATTATTTTAACTAGAGAGGTGAAATATAACATTAAAAAATCAATGTACCAACATTGAAGCAATTTCAAGAGTTTTATATAACACTAGCAAAAGCGAAATTTTAATGAGAAATTTATGAAATTCTAAAATACTAACTATTTCAAATTAATATTTCATACATATTAAATAAAAATTTAAAATTAAAATTAAAATTATTAAATCCGACGAAAAAACCCATACATTATTCTCTAGCTCCGTCTTGCGCACTAGCTAGAACAAAAGGACGAAATTTTTCGTCCACAAGCCAGGGAGGGTTGCTTGGACTTTAGTAAGGTTCAAATGACTTAGTGTTTATTCCATAAAATATGTTCCACTAATTTATATATTTTATATAATAAGATTAAAAAAAAGGGTTTGGTGCATTCACCAGTATCCTCCATATACAAACAATATAATATAAAATTGGCTTACGATTAAATTATTAAGCGTGATCACACAGTTGGGGACAATTATGTAATAAATGATGTTGATGTTCTTTTTTTGTACACTTTCTATTCATCAACACTCTTTGCTATTTATGTCAATGACTACATTTTTTGTCATCATTTAAAAAAATAAATAGAATGAAGTGTTCGATTCAATTTAATGAAAATGATTATGTAGTAATTAAATAGAAGAAAATTACTTCTTTTTTCAGATTTATAATGTATATATAAGCTGGGGTAGGGGTAAGATTTGCTTACTATATATCTTTTACTCAGACTTCACTTGTGAGATTACATACTAAGGAGTAGTTTGGTAGCTCATTAGAGATATATGTATTAGTAATATAATTATTAGTTATGAGTGAATCTATGTATTATTTTATGTAGAGATTAGTTATTCTACCTTCTATCTTGCATAAAATAATACACAGATTCTCTCATAACTTATAAATGTATGAGTTATGTAGATTTTTAAATTGTAAACCAAGCACCATATTAATTTTATACATCTAACTTAGTTATTATCTATCTACCAAACGTCGTATAAGTTATACGGAAATTAATATATAAATAACTTATTTCTCATCCAGCTACCAAATGACCCCTAAAAATAAAAATCTCTCGTAATAAAAAAAATTATTCTCTTTTTGAATTTTCATTTGTGGAACGCTATAATATAAAACTAAATAAAACAAATAAGGGTTTATACTCAAAACACCAAAAACAAAGGAAATTTTTGACATATTATGGAAAATAAAAAAATAAAAAAATGTATATGACCAGAATTCTCAAAAGAAAATCCCTTGTAACCAAATTAATCTAAATTATAGGAGTACAATCTATTACTGGTAAAACAATAGGCTAATAGCTAGTAAATTGTTCGGTAACTAGCATTTATATTTTAGTTCTAGCTTTTTAAATTTTTTCTTTGGAAAAAGGCATAGATTTCCCCCGAATTTGTCCCGAAAAGTCAGTTACACGCTTAAACAATCATGGTGACCTATTACACATCTTAACTACTCAAAAGTGAATTTATTACCACCCTCAGACATGTAACACCACTCTCACATTATGTGGTGTATTACACTCGCTGCCACATCAGCACTATGTCAGCGACATGTCATAAATTATAATTTTTTATTTTCTTTTCTTTATTAATTAACTTTTCTTTTGTTAACTATATTTTACTCTAACTAATCCCTAATTAATTGTTTTAGTACTCTAATAATTATATCTTCTTCATCACTAATCCCACTCATTTTCTATTCTCATTTCATCGGAAAATCATATCCAGCCTCACATTCACTATTAATTTTGTTCTTCACCATCCCTATATCACCTTCAATTATTCTTCTTCTTTGTCCCCCAACACCAAATATCACCACAACCATTATCAATATCGATTTTTTTCTTCTTCACCACCTTCAATTACCTCTTTAATGTTTGTCACCCGCCACCCATCACCACCAAACCCATAAAGCTGCTATTACCACCAAACCCAAAAATTGATTAACAACCAAAATTTCTTTAACAAAGTCAAAAAAAATAAAAAAGATAGAAACAATCAATCAAAAAATTTCTAGATAAAATACACTTATTCACTAACAAATCTATGAGAATTAACCTAATTGCGAATAAATAAAAATTATGCTTTAAGATTGTGATAAAAAATAAAGAAGTGTGATGAAAATAAAGAATGAAGAAGAAGAGAACAATGGGTGGGGTTTGAAGAAGAAGAGGTGTGGGGAGTGGGGTGGAAAAGAGGATTGTAACTTCTTCTTTTTAACTTTAATTTCAAATTGACACGCCTATTTTTTATTTTTGTTTTATTTTTTTGCCACGTCAGTTTTAGGGGTAAGAAAATTCACTTTTGAATAGTATATGTGTGTAATAGATCATTATGATAGTTTAAATGTATAACTGATTTTTCGAAATAAGTTTAAGGGGAAATTTATGCCTTATCCCATCATTCTTTTGTCCAAGTTTCATTCACATGTTTTTGTATGTATGTATATGATCTGACTGTTGTCACATGTTTCTTTGTCATAACACATAAACATGCTCTTTAATTTAACTTCAAAATAACATTTATATAAAATTAAACAAATAAACACGCATCTTACGTAACATATATGTGTTCTACTGGTAAATGGTATGATAGTGTGCAACAAAGATTTGTCATGTGGGGCAATATGACAATCAAGTCATGTGGTACCGCTATCTCATTTTGTATAGACTTGCCAGAGATAATAAACCTACCTATTTAATTAGTTTTAATCTATCAATTCTCTCATATTTATGGCCAATTTAATTCATCAACTTGTACTAATACCTAGAAAATGACTTTTTATAGAGTACTAGCTTTTTGGTGTAATTACATCATTATTAAATTGACATTTCTTTCTTTCAATTGTTCCTACCTATTGTATCATTAGCGCATCTCCAACCCTATACTCTATTTTATTCTCTAAATATAGAGTTTTTTAATTTTTTTTTAGACAATCAAATCTAATTCAATTCTCTATTTTACTTTCTAAAAAAAAATATTTTTCTCTCTCCTCAATATTATATTATTATTTCTATTTCATTCTTATTTTCTTATTTCATAATATAAATCCTCTATTTTTTCCCAATAATTGTTTTATTAATTTTCATGTGATATAAAATTTTATTTTTTCAAATTTTTATTTAATTATATTTTATTCTAAAATTTTAAATAACATAAATTGCAAGAAAATATTATATAATATACAAATTAATGGACAAATTCAAATAAAAGAGAAATATAATTACATAAACACTCAATTTTTGAAATAACTATGTTGCTCCCATAAATGCTCTATTAATGATTTAAGGAGTTCAAAATGAGCATTTTTGTCCTTAATTTTTTTATGTCTAACTAAAAATTGTTCAAACCAGATATTTACATCTACCATCATTTATGTCATTGGAGTTGGAGCCTCTACTGCATCTTGAATTGGTGCATTAAGATCATGTTCATCCTCAATTATCATGTTGTGCAATATAATACATGTAGTCATTATATCATGTAGCACTTCCTTTCTCCAAAAACGTGACGGTCCTACAATAATTGCAAAACATGATTGCAAAACTCCGAATGCACGTTCAACATCTTTTCGGCATGATTCTTATTTCATCGTGAATTAATTATTATGTTATGTATTGTAATTTATCTTGTATTTAAATTATTGTGTTATGTATTATATTGTCATCTTGTATTTGAATTATCATATTATGTATTGTATTTTCAAATTAAAATTTCCATCTTATCATTTTAATTTTGTGTATTCTTTATAGTGAAAATTAATAATAAAGTCAAATTATATTATTGTCAAAAATTAGAAAAATTTAAAATACTATTAATTCGAGATGAAAGTAGTATGTATTAAATAATATATTTTTTAAAATATCATATTACATTTAAAAAGAATTGTGAATATTAAATATTTAATTAATGACATTATATGTAAAATAATATGTTAATTAGAAAGTAATAAAAATAATATTAAAATAATCAAAAAGTGAAATAGAGAGTGTGAATAGTAATTCTCCAAATTGAAGAATATGAAGAATAGAAGGTGATATGGAGGTGGGTTGGAGTGCTCATTCTCTATTTTACTCTCCAAATATAGAGAATGAAGAGTAACGTAGAGGTGAGTTGGAGATGATCTTAAATATTTATTGTTAGCTAATAAGAAAAAAAATTATTTTATATAACAACTGATTTAATATGATTACATTGTTATTTTACTTTCCCCCTATCTTGCATCCTATTTTTTTATTCAAAATGTTAATATTTACTATAACTTTACGATAAAAGATGATATTTTTTTAATTTTAATATATATAATATGATACATTATAAAATAAACCGAACAAGGTAGGAAACTCTATTTTTTTTCTCCCCTCTTTATTATTGCTAAAATAAAATTCTTTTTCTTGAATGAAGACTCTAAGAAGAAGCCAAAAACAGATTCTTTTTTAACCCCTCCTTTTTACTCTCTCTCTCTCTCTCTATTTCGTTACGGCTGTTTATGTTTCTGCTCTTTGCTACTGCTTTTGTTTTTTGCTCTGTTTTTGACACCTATAAATGCCCCTTTTCCTTCATTGAACTACCTCCTTACTCATTCAATTCAATTTAATTCACACATAAGGGTTTTTAAGCTTTTTTTGTTTGTTAAGAGACTCAACTGTGGAACAAAAATGTATGCTGAGACTGGGTTAATGTACCCTTACTTTCAGACTTACCCTTCTGAAATTCAACACTTTGAAGATTTCTGTTGCTCACATGAACCAAATGCATCAATGGTAGTTACCTTGTTGCTTTGTTGTTTGTGGGTTTTCGTTATTTTTCTTTTTTATCGGCATTTTTCTGATTCATTAAAGCTTCATCGATTTTGAAGTTTGAAATGTGAAATGATGTAGAGTTAGGGTTAATGGGTTTTTGTTAAAGTGGGGTTGTATAGTTAGGGTTGCTGATTTTAACTATTTTGAGGTGAAATCTTGGTCTTTAAGAGTGCAAATTTCTCATTTTTTTTACTTTGTGGGTTTTGTTTCCTTTCGAGTGATTTGTGAATTGAAGAGCTTGATTTTGATTCCCCTTTCCAGTTTCTTCAATCAGTATTTGAAGAAATGAAGGGAAAACCCAGTTTTTTTTTTCCTGTTAATTTCTTCCATTTTTTACTTGATTGTGTTAACTTAATAGGAGTAATCTTGTCTGCTATCACTATTGACTAATAGAAGAAGAACAAGAAAAGTTTGATTCTTGCTTGTTTGTTTGTTTGATTATTTGCTTGTATATAGAGTTTAAATGGATATCATGTGAGTTCATGAGATGTGCTAGATCTGTATATTGTTGAATAAAGATAAAGAAATGAGTATATCAAAATCATGAGTTCCGTTCCGTGTTCATTATTCTCTCTTACCTTCATATAAAAACATAAGTGGCCACCACTTACTTCCCATGTAAATTCCCTTTTCTGATTCTTTCTTTCCTTTTTTGGCGGCCAAGTTGTCCTTAAGGCCTCACTTTTCAACCGCACTTAAAGAGTTGAAAGATTGAAAAGTTGGAAAAGAAGGAAAAAAGAGAAAAGCAAAAGTTAAGTTTCACCTTTGTTGTTTAGAGGATAGGGAGTTTTGTTTTGTTTGGTTAGTGTGCTGGTTGATTCTCTGAGAGAGGATAACTTTGCTGAAAAGTTACAGGTCTCTCCATACTATAAGAATTTGGCTAGTTTCTAACTAATGCCTTTGAGAGCATAAAGGTTCAAGATTTGTAACTTTCAGAACCTATTTGGTCTGAGTAAACCACTTAGTTAGTTCTTTTCATATGGAAAACATCAAATTCATGGTTGATTCGGTCCGGTCTTATCTTGCTTGAAATGTACCAATGACAACGGCTGATTCTTTTATCATTAGTTGTTGGTTTTGTTCTTTTTCTGGTTTGTTTAACTTAATGGACATTATCGAGTTTCCACTATCTGTATGAATGTGCTCTATCTCTCTCAGTCTCTCCCCTTTTTACTTCTAGGGGCATGTGTAAGCTGAATTCCCTGGAAAGTTGTTTGGTTCTTCTACACCACCTTTTATTAACTTTTTATATGCATAAGAGAGAATAAGCAAGGGCTATCGCTATCTATAGCTGTTCCTAAATTGATTATCTGTTCGTCACAAGAATCCTTGTGCCTTTTACTCGTACCAAAAAAAAAATCCTTGACAGAAATATCTGATGGTGAGCTGTGAGCAAATCACCCTGGTATCCTAAAATTGATGTGTTATAGAAGTTCATGTGGTTTATATTTGTGCTTCTGCCATGACACAAATGTTTAAGTCCTTTTGATTTTCTATAAGTGATGGTGTATTTTATTAACTTATGTCGGGTTTGAGTGATCTTGACAGTCCTCATTGCATTTGAGTGAATATTTTTTCTTACTGTACTTTTTTATTGCTTAGTGTATTTAAGTCAAAGTCTGTGCCACATAGAGTTCAAGTATGACATTTAAATTATGTGATGAGTTGACAGCTCTATGCCTTTGAACTTGGCTGTGCTAAATCTACATGTCTGCCTCAAATTTTACTATGATAATTTTGAAGCATTTTTGTGTCATGTTCTTTACCGCTTTGATTATGAATTCTTACGTGCATAATCTCAACAGGGATCAACCATATCAGAGTATGACCTCGGGGGAGAAGGGGATCTCTTTAAAGCTCCACAACCATTTCTTGAACAATCATTGATGGGCCTTGATCCTATGACTGCTGCTATTTCTATGATATCTTGTTCTGAAGATGCCATCTCCCCCCAAGGATTCAAAGTTTCGGATCTAGAAACTTCATTTGAGAATGAACAACTCCTGAGTGAAGTTTTCTATGAATGCAAAAAAGATCTATTTGAAAAAGATGCAATTGATATACCGCTCTCTGAAGTCTTGGACATGAAAATTCCTATTGTGAAGGCTGATGGAAGCCTTACTGCAGATGAAAACTTGGTTTCTGAGGGATCCTTCCAGAAAAGTATTAGTTCAGGGTGTCTAAGCTCCATGGAGTGGATACATGGGGCTCCAATGAGGCCAAATTTTATAGATTTTGGTGGAATGGACTTCGGAGCTGTTTATGGTATGCGACGATCATTCAGTGAAGGAGACATAAAGGTTGATCTTTACTCTAAATATTTCATTATGATTTGTCTGTGTTCCACCTTTGTTCCTTTTAATGTGTTTTGGTAAATCTGAATTAGTACTCTTTGTTCTTTAAACAATGAAAGTCCTTTTCTTTCATTCTTGGCTAGCTTGATATAAATGTATTCTTGTTAATATCTAAAAGCAATCGGAGATAAACAGTCAAATTTGTCCATCAGGATAATATAGATTATGTTCCAGAGTCATTAATTGAATTTCGAGATTAAGAACAAGATAGTTGGAAGATCCATGTCTTAGTAACATAAAACTGCCTCTAGTAAGGTTATACAAAGGGTATTAAATTAAATGAGATTCTTAGTAATCCTTTAAGTATGTGAACTGGTTAATCATAGGCTCTTAAGTCAAACTAGTGGACTGCATCATTTGTTGATGCTCCTGCTGGTCTGGTTACCACCATTTTCTCCTTGATTCAGTTCATCTTCAAGTTCTAAGACAACAGGCGCTATCACTTTTTTCTCCATCACTCTCGATGTATCGTTAACTGGAGATATGTAGAAAATTTAGGGATGGTGTCCTCCACTTACTTTATTGTAGTGAGAGTCTGAGAGCCATAGCTGTCAATAAGTTGCACCATTGATTCAGTGTTGGCTGCTAAGATGAAGTACCAGCTGAGTAATGCATAGATGTTTTTAGCCTTTTCAACAGAATGGGGTTAGGTCACTGATACTGTGTTTTTACTGCAGACTCTGGGCAATGGCAACATAAATGTGATCCATTCTCCACGGGGTCAACCACAGATTTCTGATGTTCGCAAGGAACAGCTCTCCAGATACCGGAACAAGAAGAACAAAAGGAATTTTGGCAGAAAAATCAAGGTATTAATCAACAATTTCTTCTCTGTAGTTTTAATAATTAGTCTGTCTGGGGCTGCATTTCCTAACTCCCGAAAGTGTGAAATTGACTTGAATCGGACCACTAGTTCATGAAACATTCCGTAAGCAAAGGGACCACCCCACTAGAGCTTCTATGCCTCTAGTGTGCAACACGAGTGATGCGTCTGTTATGTGTTTTGCAGTATGCTTGCAGGAAGGCATTGGCTGATAGTCAACCAAGGATCCGTGGAAGGTTTGCAAAAACTGAAGAAATGGATATATCGAAGAAGCATTAACTGTTAACTGTGGAAGAAATATATAGCAAGATAGTAATGGGACTGCTGATATTAGCTTTAGAATAGGATCTGCTCAAATAAGCTGGGGATCCATCCAACATGTTGCAAGTTTGTTAAATCTTTGGGTAGTGGCAATAATCTTTGTAGATTAGACAAACCAACTAGTCTTGTATATAGTGTTTGTTAAATAAAACTCAGTAACTTGTTATTATTAAATATGCTTTCCATTAAACAACTACTCTTATTAATGTTGTAAAACTCAGCAACTCCTCCCCACACTCGCACTCCAAACTAGTTGGGGTATATTATATGAATCCTCACTATTTTATTTTTTGAAAAATTGGATCCAGTTTTAATTCCATATATAACATATACGTAGGTTTTTAAAATATATTTCCTCCATGTATTTTGTATTTTTATATATATAAATCTTTGGACTCTCCATTTTCTCACCCAAAAAGGAAAACATTAAATTTGAAAAAATAAAAGTTTTTTGATCACCCGGCAAAACTGGAAATTACATGATAGAGCAACGATCCGAAAGAGCGAGAGTTTTATAAAGTTACAATACACAGTGAGTTTGGATTTCAACTTTTTTCGCGTTGTATGTGTTAGCTCGGAGATGTATCGATTTGCTCATCATATGTTTGTTTAGAACTGTACTTTGAATCTGTATATCAATTAGCTTTGTATCTGTTAGATATGATATAGAGTGAATCGATACATTGATACAGAGCGAGTTGATGCACTGTATTGTGAACTTTTTAAGATTAAACTATTGATATGTTTGGTAAATAGTGAAAACTATGGCTATGATTGATAACTAGGGCTCGAAGTGGAGAATGATTGATAAAGCCCATGGGCTAGCAGTTGTTATGAGGTTGGACAAATTTGCAATATTTATAGAGACCTAAAACAACATCAACAGATTCCTATCTTTGTGACAGCCCACATACTAAAAATATAGGGAGATGAAGTCATCAGTCACATCTTTTGAACTACTAATATTTATATGATGATGATTACCAAATTCACCAACGACACCTTAATCTAACTTCCATGAAAATGAAGTCGATTTTTAACTTTATTCCTTCATCTCCTAAATTACACGATATTGATGTTGAATTCATTCAAGTTCGTGTCCACTTCTCCAAAGAAAATGGTTATTACATCATGATGATGAAGAGTAAAGACCCGAAAAAAGAAGAGACAAAAATTGGCCTTGTGTAGCCTAGATATCCCGACTATCCACGACGGTTCAGGTGGTTCTTGAGTCAGCCAAGATCATGTCGACTCTTGTTGTGTTATACACCTAATTTCAATCCTTTCATATTATCAATATTCTTGTTGAATTCAAGTTTGTTGCTTCAACTACTTCCAAACGACCATCTATTTCGCTTAGGTTCCTTTTCTCAAGTTTTGAGAGAACCAATTTCAATATCATATATATATATATATATAATGGTTCTTCAATATATATATACACGGAGATGTTTTTTTTACCCCCTCCTAATAGGGTAGGTCTGTCTCTGGCTGGAATGCAGCTTCCAACATTCTGCAACTATAAGTCATAGTCCCTACCAAAATTTGAGAAGACGAACGGATAAATTAAGATCCTTTGTAAAAATTCATTAACCTTCAAATTTTGATCTGTGCCTAGATTCTCTCTCTTATCCCCTTGGCTAATTCTTCCGATTTCTTCAACAGCAAAACCAGTTTCATCTGCCAAGTCGTTCACTTATTTTTTTCTAACTAACGAATCTTTTCCTTCTGATCCATCTTCCAACTTACACCACCCACCAAAATAAATACAATATATAGAATCGTTCCTGCAGTATTTGAATTTATTGCTAAAAAAATAACACCCCCATCCCTAAACCAAAGAATTTGTACCAGAAAGACCTCTTCTTTCTGTAATATGTAACCCACCCAAATCAAGTCAGATCTAGATCCATAAAATAACACTAGTAGCACCCTCACCTCTGGAAAAAAAAGAACCAACTTTTTACAAGGAAACCACCATGACCCCCTCTTCCCCAAATTGCCATCCTACTATTTATAACTAAAATAATTAGGTAACAAAAATGAACAGTACAAATCGTCAATAAACAAACTCTCTCACAAACCAAAGAAGATGAAAAAACTAAAATTGCTTCAGTTGGATATGTTATGTCCCACCTCTACACTCTACACTTCCTTTTTCGTACCTCCAAATATCATTTGCAACATCATCTACCAGACTACCACTCTCCGGCGGCTAAAAAAAGTACAAAAACTCTTGCGAGTAACCAGCCAAAAGAAAAACTCATATGATTTGATGCTCTCTAAAAAACCACGGATACAAAGTTATGCTTTCATTCCTATTGGGATTTTTCGATATTAGACTCTCAAAATTCAAGAAATTAAGCCAATGATTGATTCACTGTCACTGTCCATTCTCTTCACAGAAAATTCCTACTTTCTTCAACACCCAATTCGAAAAAAAAAATAAGCAAAATTCCAATAATAAATTAATCACCAATTTAAACCCGTGAATTTATTCATATTCACCACCCAATTCTTAATTCATTTTTTTTCACAGACGGATCACTTAACAAAATGAATTAACATCAACACTTAAGATTAGTCAATAATCAATCCATTCCCAAACTCCCGCTTCTTTTCATTTTTCATATACCCAACAAACGTAACAAACCTCTTCAATTGGATTCTTCTTCCATTCTTCACCTCCAAAAAAAATAATCATTCTCTTGTTGCTAGTCAAAATCGAAAAATCACAATACATATTATCAAATTGAACCATCTTTTTAATTCCAAGTTCCAAATTCTCAACCCATTTCAAAGTATAAAAAAACACAAACATAAAAGAATAAAATAAATATCGACAAAACATGAATTATCCATTTCACTTTTTTCTTCCAACTTCCTTGGAAAACACTCTTGTAACAAAAACAAAAACAACCACCTCTGCAACACCCAAAAAAAAAAGAAAAGAACCACCATCCTTTACGTTAATTAGAAAAAAAAACCAACGTCAATTTAGCCATGTCTCATCTATACACACACAATCTATAACCAGTCATCCTTACTCCCTTTCCTCTCTAATTTGCAGTCCATCTATACATACACACAATCTATATCTATATTTCCACTAAAACAAAAAAAATGTCCCTAAATTAATTTCTCTCCCCCGTCAAATTCGACATTTTCACTCACATTTTATTTATTATTAATATAAAATCGTTTCCTTCAATCTCTCTTTTCTCTCTCATAGACAGTTTTGGGAAAAACTTGGTGGAACAGAGATCCCTATTCTTTCAGCTAATCAGATCTTCTTCTCGATTTCAGTATATAAATTATCTTCTTCTCTGTTTTTTTTTCTCACTTTCTTGGTGTTGTAATTGGGTTTTGCTTCGATTTTTCTGTTTCTCTGTTGTTGGGTTGAATCTTTTTTAGTATTTTCTCACTTGGGTGTGAACAATTTTTGTTGGGTTTGGGTTTTCTTCAGTCAAAATTAGGGTTTCGGAATTGAGGATTGATTGCTGAATTGGGACTTTAGGGGAAGTTGTTACTGGAGATGATTATAAAGAAGAGCTTGAAAACGGTAATGCCGAGTTTGAAACGGTGTCGTGTGAGTGATTCGGGAGCGGATGACGACGACTTTTCTGGGAATAATAATCGGAAGAAGAGGAAGAGTAGTAGTGGGTATTACCCTTTGCATCTGCTTGGTGAGGTTGCCGCTGGTATAATTCCGTTTAATGGTTACCGTATTCAAACAATTCTAGCCGCCGGAGGTGACGGTGGAGCTGCGGCGGCAGCGGCGGCATCGTGGTGCACGGAGGTTTCACGCTGCGCTGGTGAGGCTGAGATGAATTCTGTGCCGAAACAGAGGAGTAATCCAGTGAATGAGGCTTCACGGCCGCCATTAGTGAGGACTTCAAGGGGGCGTGTTCAGGTACTTCCGTCTAGATTTAATGACTCTGTTCTCGATAATTGGAAGAAAGAGAAGAGTAAAACTACTGTAAAAGAATCAACTTTGGACCCTGAATTTAATCCGTATAGAGAAAAGGGTAGCTTGAAAAACGCCAAACGTGAAATTGGAACTAAGAAGCGTGTGGATGACAGGGTAAATTACCAATGTCGTGTGTTTTCGCCCGATGGAACAGTAGAAATTGGGTATAATGGGTCAAAGCGTTTAGATAGTAGGAAGTATTCTACTTCTCGCAGTACATTAACATCATTACACGAGCGATTGCGAGATGCAGACACGCTTGATGGGGAGTTTGATGAAGCTATAGATTTAAGCGGTACTGATGCAATGGTGAAGCAGGAGGGAGGGAGGAGAGCTTATAGGTTTGGTCATGAGGGTTTTAATTCAGGTGACATAGTTTGGGCAATATCTGGAAGACATTGTCCTGCTTGGCCGGCAATTGTACTTGATTCAGAGACACAAGCTCCTCAACAAGTTATAAATTATTGTGTTGCTGGAACAGTATGTGTCATGTTCTTTGGCTACTCTGGAAATGGAACGCAAAGGGTAAGACTTATCTTTTGTGCATTATGTAGACTCCCACTATGCAAAAGTATCTAAGTGATAGAAGTATGAAGTATGGTGTATCTACTAAGATGACACATTTTCATGAGCAGGATTATGCATGGATTAGACGCGGGATGCTATTTCCATTTCAGGAACATGTAGACAGGTTGGTGACAGTTATGTATATTTTAATGTTGATATAAATTTTTGGTACTGTCTAGTGTGGTGAAACTTTGCTTCGTTTAGGTTTCAGGCGCAGACTGACTTGAACGACAGCACTCCTGCTGATCTTCGCTCTGCCATAGAAGAGGCGTTTCTTGCTGAAAATGGCGTTGTTGAGATGTTGATGGTTGAAATAAATGCAGCAGCTGGTAATCTAGATTATCTCCGGTCTCTTCCCCGAGGAGTATTTGAGGCCTGTGATTCAAATCAGGACCAAGAGTGGAACTCTCCAAGCCAGGCACGTTTCAAGGTGACTGAGGTTTCTTCCCTGCTTTTCCTAACATACTACCATCAAAGGACCTCTAATAAGTTTTGTTTAGTTAGCATTCCTATACTTCTCTGGGTGGAAAACCTCTGCTAAAATTTCATTGCAGTACTTCTCCTTAAATACCCTAAAACCAAGAGAAAAAACAAATGTCTCAGACTATCTCCAGTAAGTTTACCATGTATGAAATCTCTGTGCAGGGACTGTTGAAGAAGAAAGAACTTGACTCTTGTGATGCTTGTGGATCAAGTCTTTCGTCTAAGCCATCCAGGAAATTGAACGACTCAACTCTTAGGAGCCATCGTCTGTGTACTGCTTGTGCGAGGGTCTGTTACAGCTTTCAATTCTAGCTTTCTTTGACTAAGTTTCATGAAAGATCTGGATGTTGATGTCATAAATATTAATAATCTATGACTTATAATCCAGTTAAAGAAGAGTAAGCATTATTGTGGCGTATGCAAGAAGATTCGGAATCCCTCAGATAGTGGAACTTGGGTGAGAAATTTGCTATCTTTTGCTGGTCATTTGTAACCAATTTCTACTTGTTTCCATGAAATTAATTGTGGTGATATTTCTTCATCGAAGCAGCTATAATTTCTTTTCTGATTTAGGTACGTTGTGATGGTTGCAAAGTGTGGGTGCATGCTCAGTGTGACAAAATTTCAAGCAGAAATTTAAAGGTATCAATCTTACTTTAAATTTTTCTCCCTTTGCAATATCCATGTTTTATTTACTTCTTTGGTTAACATAATCTGCTGTTTCGTATATTTCCAGGAGCTGAGTACCTCTGATTATTATTGTCCAGAATGCAGAGCAAGATTTAACTTTGAATTATCAGACTCAGAAAACATGAATTCTAAGGCTAAGTAGGTGTCAATTAGTTATGCTTAAGTTGACAGCTTGTGGTTTGAACTAACGAATTACTGTTTCCTGGTTCAGAAACAACAAAAATGATACTCAGACAGTAGCATTACCAGACAAGGTTTCTGTTATCTGCTCAGATGTGGAAGGCATTTATTTCCCAAGGCTTCACCTGTAAGTGTACATGGGCATTTGTTATGTGTACTGTTTTTTTATCACTTGTCAGTGATTGGCTCTGTCTGATGCTGTGCATAACTTCCTTCAAGTTGTCTGACTGTTACAGAATTTTACTACCTGATTTTTTCCTGTAATAGCTCTCATACTTCTGAATCTTACTCTATTTTTGTTGGTGTTTCCTTTAGAAACTTCAGATTTTATGATCAAGTGTAGGTTCGGACACTTACATGTTATCTCTTGAAAATTGACTGATTAATTCTATCCTTCATTTGTCTTATTAAAATAATTTCTATCTATCTTTGTGGAAAGCAAAACAGCAAACATGAATGGAAGTCGCTGTTAGAAAAGTTGATTTATCAAGTTATTTACACGTGTTTTTTTTAGTCAACTTGTGTTCATTTCAAGGCAATTTTGAGCATTAAGAGATCAAGGATTGGCTTATCATTGACTCAGGCCATATAGTTTGTAATCATAATCTCCTCTTTTTTTTTCCAGAGTTGTCTGTAAGTGTGGATATTGTGGAGCACAAAAACAGGCACTTAGTGAATGGGAGCGGCACACAGGTTCTAAAATAAAAAACTGGAAGACCAGTGTCAGGGTGAAGGGTTCTTTGCTACCTCTAGAACAATGGGTTTGTATTCTTCAATTGCTGATGCTGCTTATGTTTTGAAATGGACTTCTCATTTTTATTGGAAACTATCATACAATTGACAATACGATTTACAGCTTTGCAAATTAGTTCACCAATAAGTTAAAGAGCAATGGGAGTGCCCAGTTGCTTCCTTTATGTGTGGCGTTATATCAGTGTGTGGTGGCTGCATTTATTTTCTATAAATGAACATGTTGAATGTCAATGTGGGCACATGACATGATTTGACAGTGTATGGCGATAAAGTTAGATTTTCTTCATTAGTGGCAGGAAGAGATATACCATGATGTCTTAAACTGATTATGTGATAAATTCAGTTCAGAAATGGGTAGTACATAATACTGTAACTAGTCAAACCAAATATGTACTGCTTACTTTTTTTTGCATCTTAAGATACTTTATGCATGAGTCTGTTGTGAAGCTTATCCACATCAAAGTAGCTGAATAAATAATTTTCAAGGGAAAAAGAAACTAATCAAGTGTAATGCAATTTTAAAGTGCTAACGTGAAAGAAAAAACATGATCCTAACAGTCAAATAAAAAGCTTGATCCTTTTGTCACCCTCCTTTTACTCCTTCCCTATTTTTTTTTGTTGGGGATGACATCACTTAGACAGAATGATGACAACAGCAGGATATTCTTTTGAAATGAGAATATTTTGGGGAGGGAGACGGGTGTGGGGGTGGGGGTGGGGGGAGGTTTGACAAAGGGAAACAATGCTCTCATTATTACATGGCATGGGCTCATTGTCAGATTGTTTTATGTGAGGTCACAGTTCAGTTATACCACGTTTCTCCCCTCCGTTGGTCTATTCTAATTAATTGCATGCCTTACTGAAATTATATTTTAGGTGAACCACACACTACTTTACATATTCTTTAGCTCAAGTCTTATTATTATGGTGTAGCCATAATATGGTCTCTGGATTTTCCATTAGCAATGAAGTAAGACAGGTAACATCTTGTTTTTCTCCACAGATGCTGCAAATGGCGGAGTATCATGCTCAGAATGTTGTTTCTACCAAATCAGTTAAACGCCCTTCTTTAAAAGTACGGAGACAAAAGCTGCTTAGCTTTCTCCAAGGTATATGCTTCGCTTGAATTTACTTGTTTTGTCAGAGACATTCCACATCTATGCATCATAGACACTAAAATGTGCATTGTTCCATCATAACAGACGATATGTGTTCAGACCAAGATACCTTGTTAACATATTATGTTTTAATCATCTTTCACTATTCGACTACTAATGTTGTCCTCAGTAATGTCTCAGCAAATTCTCTTTCTTTTTCCTCACACCCTTTTTATGATCTTAATCATATCCTTGAAGAAGAACTTTCAGTTTTTTAAAGATGAATTTGGTTTTACAAAAAGCAGTGGAGAGGTAGATCTAACATCTATATCAAGAAGAAGACTCTGTAACTATACAAACTTTTAATATGATAATAACTTTAAACAATAAATGTCCATATAAGTGTCTTGCACATTAAATCAATTTAGGTTGTGTATGAACTTGAACTAGGGATCAGAAAATATAAATGTTACTTTAAATATTTGAAACCATCATCCATGTGTGTCTGTCTTATTGCATGTTGGTTGTCACTTGCATAGCTCTGGGCAACCACTATTTGGTCCAATTAAGTAACAATGCCATGAATTGACCTAAATATTTAGTCACTACCTAGTAACCTCTTCTATTTCTCAAAATAATAATTTGCATGTTGGTTGTCACTTGCATAGCTCTGGGCAACCACTATAACAATGCCATGAATTGACCTAAATATTTAGTCACTACCTAGTAACCTCTTCTTTTTCTCAAAATAATAATAGATGCTTAAATAATTGAATCCCCTATACCCATATTTGTATATCTATCTGGATCTGAATCCTGATATTCAAGTTTGACGTATATGACCTCTGTATCTGTACTTGTAGTAGTACACTTGACTAGTTCCATATGACTTAACTACATGTTCTGCTTTATAACTAAGATTTTGATCAGTTGGCATTTTTTTTTTGATATGATACAGAAAAATATGAACCTGTTTATGCAAAGTGGACCACAGAAAGGTGTGCAGTATGCCGATGGGTTGAAGATTGGGACTACAACAAAATTATTATATGCATTAGGTATGACTAAACTTCAAAATCTAATCTGTCTGATGGGAGATTAGTGCAAATTTTCCATATGTTTCCAATTTCTGGAGACACTATTTGTTGTTATTTGATCTAAAAAACAATTTCTTGATACTATTCATTGGAAAAGATTTTGATTTGAAGTAGGAGTTGTGATTGTCTAGGTTTCATTATATATATATTTATTTTTTTGATGAAGAGGTTTCGTTATATTTTTTGGTGGGTTACTCAAGTAATTGCATAATTCCTTGTAGATTTCTTTGCAAATGTTGCTTAGCCTTAAGATGATAGCCAATTTTTTTCTTAAAGAAAACAATGGTACTGAAATTCTATTTTCCATCAGGTGTCAAATTGCTGTTCATCAAGAATGCTATGGAGCAAGAAATGTTCGTGATTTCACTTCATGGGTCTGCAGATCTTGCGAGACTCCTGAGATTGAACGGGAGTGTTGTCTGTGTCCTGTGAAAGGCATGCCACTAGTTACTATCTTTTTCATTAATTGTAGTGTTGTTGGAATTTGGCCAAACTGTTCTCAAACCCATATCCTTTCACCTGCTATTACTAACCTAAGATTGTTGATTAATTTAGGAGGTGCTTTGAAGCCCACAGATATACAGCAATTGTGGGTTCATATTACTTGTGCTTGGTTCCAACCTGAAGTTTGTTTTGCTAGTGATGAGAAAATGGAGCCTGCAGTTGGAATTTTGAGAATCCCTTCAAATTCTTTTGTAAAGGTAAGTTTTTTTATTTTGGAAATGTTATTCTACTTTGTGGTGTAAATTCGGGGGTCCTCACTTCACTGTTATCCCAGAAGGAAAATGGCTCTGAGTCATGCAGAAAATATTGTGTTATGACACAATAGCGTGTAACTTGTAAGTTGTAACATAGCCTTTTATCTTCTTAAGAAAAAGACATAATATGTTACATATCACATTTCCTATCATTTGCTTAGGAGATTTTTATCCTGGATATCTGATGGAAGTAAGGAAATTTGAAGATATCTCAATTTTTCCTCACCTAAATTTCAAATCTGAAATGGTGTAAGTGAAATGTAAAATGAGTTCATAACCATACATCATGAAACTTTTCTGTAGCAATATTTGTGCATCATCCATGCTAAATCTAACATTATCTATGCTGATGATTTATGTGCCAGGTTTCTTTCACAAATTTAAAGGATATAATATTCTATTTTAAATATTTGTGTTGCTGTTTTACTAATCGAGACCTCACAATGGACATTACGAAAACGAAAACATATGGGGGATGCTTGACAATTTGAATAACTCAGCCTGCCCTGTTAAAGGGAGCATTGCTTGTAGAGGCAAACATTGTAACAATATTTTATTAGAGTGGAAAGAGCTCCTCTGGGTGCTATCTTACTAACACTAATGCATTGGATCCCCTCATTAGAGTGGAAAGAGCTCCTCACCAAATCATTCGATTGATATATATTACAAATGTACAATTATAAGACTTTTACTTTGTCATGTGACCATCTATAATGTAATATGTTATCAGATTGGTGTTATTGCTCCAGTTAATATAGGTGTGATACATATCTGAGTTTCGAATCAAAATGAGAAAACATCATGACCTAGCAAGAAATCTGCTATTGAATCTGAAGTGAGCATTGATTTTGTAAATTTCAGATATGTGTGATCTGCAAACAAATTCATGGTTCCTGCACACAATGTTGCAAGTGCTCGACTTATTACCATGCCATGTGCGCATCAAGGGCTGGGTACCGCATGGAGGTGAGATTACTTATCTAGTTAATCTGTTTTGTCATTGATTTAGGTGCTAAATTTAAATTGACACGATGACTAGTTAATTTGTGTTGTTTAGTCAATGCATTCTACACTTTTAGCTTTATTTTTCCCTATCCTTTTACTTGGTCATTCGCTCCTGGATGTTAATACTTTTCAACCTGCAGCTACACTGCTCGGAGAAAAATGGGAAACAGGTTACAAGAATGGTCTCATATTGTGCCTACCACAGGTACTGCTCGCTCCATTTTCTCTGGATCACAGATTAGAAAAGGAGAATGAGGGAAGCGAGAGAGTCATTTATGAGAACTGCTTCAGTCAAAATAATGGATGCTTGATTATTCAAGCTGTGATATTTAATGGGGACTTTCAAGTCTAATGACTTCGTGGTTTTACAGGGCTCCTAATCCAGATACTGTTCTCATCATTCAGACTCCCAAAGGGGTATTCTCTGCAAGAAGCCTTCTTCAAAACAATAAGCGCACAGGTTCACGTCTAATTTCAACAAGCAGACTGAAACTTGAGGAGGCTCCAGCAGCAGAGATAGAAGAGATTGAGCCATTCTCTGCAGCAAAATGTCGTGTTTATAATCGATTGCGTGATAAGGTACTACACCTTGTCACTGATATGAAGTGTTATGATTGGTGCTTCCAAGTTTTATTAATTTAAATGTGAAGGAAATGAAAGATTTATGTTTTATTTAGCTACTTGAGTCTTTATGACACTAGGCAACTTAAAACATGTTGCCTTTTTGTTTTTTGAACTGTTAAAACTCTGTATGAGTGAATTCATTATTAGCATCCGCTTGCGCTAGACATTGGATATATAAGAACTAACTTTATTGTGAATATCTATCTACAATTTGCTTATTTTGTTGACGCTTAATATCTTCCCGATGTTTGTTCTATTAATAAGTCTAATAACAATAGTTGCTTTTAATCATGCTTTTTAGCTACCTTAAACTTTCTAGTTATGCTCCCTGGTAATGATAAAGTCATGCTTCTTTGTATCTTATGTATGTGGTTTTAAGTTTTTTAGTTGACATTCACATATCTGCCTTGTGATTGCAAATTTTTAATTTGCTGGTTTGTTTAATCATCCTAAAAGGATGCCAGTTATGAATCTCCTTATTTTTTTGCTTGGTCAGGGAACAGGAGAAACTGCCATTGCTCACCACGTGAGGGGACCCTGTCACCATTCTTCAAGTTCAATGCGGAGTTTGAGCATTATTAGAGTAAATTTATTCCGCCTTCCCTCCCTCCTTCCTGACTATCTATGTAAAGTGATGATCTCCTGTCACTTCTCTTAGCTACCATGGTGATTTTGAATGTTATTCCTTTCTTCCCCTTTTAACAGGAAGTCAGGGGATCCAAAACATTTTCTACTTTTAGGGAGCGGCTTCGTGAATTGCAGGCATTCTTTTTAACAACTCTGTTCATCAAGTTAACAGTTTCCAGTTAACTTTCTCAACATCTACATCTTAATTTTGTAATTGCAGAGAACAGAAAATGATCGGGTTTGCTTTGGTAGATCTGGGATACATAGATGGGGTTTGTTTGCTCGTAGAAATATCCCAGAAGGAGAGATGGTATATAACTCTTTTGTAGTTGTTACTAGTTACCCCTAGTCAATACTTTGATCATATTAGGAAAAGATGTAAATGGCAGTCCGTGTAATGGCATGAAAATGGAGTTCTATATCTTTTCATCATGAGGAGCTATTCTTGATAGTCAGTGATTTTTGTGTCATAACCTGTGAACATTTCCTTTGAGATGTAGTTCCTCCTTGCCTGAGTATGCTACAGATCATCTTGTTGTGTCGAGAATCAGTTAATAACCGAAGTGCTCGTATTTCTAATTACTTCAGCATCAAATCTAGAAGTCACTTAGTGGAGCATACATTTACTTGTTTCAGGTTCTGGAGTATCGTGGTGAGCAGGTCAGACGCAGTGTTGCAGATTTGAGGGAGGCACGATATCGTGTTGAGGGAAAAGATTGCTATGTAGGTTCTTTTCACTCTTTTCTTTGTGCTCTCTCTCCAACCTGTATGTTGTCACAAGCACCAATTAATGTCGCTGAATTATCTTGTGCAGCTATTTAAGATTAGTGAAGAAGTTGTGGTTGATGCCACTGATAAGGGAAACATTGCACGTTTAATTAACCATTCAGTAAGTATCACTTATCTTTCATTGTACCCGACTCTGCTCTGTAGATCTTGTTAATTCCTCTTCTTTTTTCTTGAGAAAGTGATCTTGTATTCCGTGTGTTATCGACTTTTTTGCTGCTCCTTGTTATCAAATCCTGCAAATGAAAAAGCAAAGGCAAGTGAACTAAATTAGGTAAAATAAAATAAAATACACAGGTGCAATTCGTCTTCTAAAATTGAAGGACATCATTTTCAAACCCATTATGTGGTTACTTCTTTAATGGTATTAAAATCTCATTGATGGTTTCAACAGGGAAAGAAATTGAGTATTGATCATAACCCCACAAGATTATAGTAGGATTGTTTGTAATCTGAATCTAATCTGATATCAATGAAGATTTGTCTGATTGGATCTTAAATATACTCCTAATTTGATAAATATGTTTCAATATACAGCAGATATTTATGTATGTCCTATCATGGCTGAGAATGCTAGAAATTATGTTCCCCTTTCAAGCCATATTTCGTTCTATAATTTATCTGTGATCAGCAAATTTAGCAAGTCAATGAATGCGGTATTTTCATTCTCAAGTTATCTTAATCAATGAGTCCTCTTACCGTCTTTTTCCGGTTTTGCTTTGTTATTTTCACAGTGCATGCCAAACTGCTATGCACGGATCATGAGTGTAGGAGCTGATGAGAGTCGGATTGTACTTATCGCAAAGGCAAATGTGGCTGCTGGTGATGAATTAACGTATTTCTCTCTCTCTCACACACACAAATTAATGCCTACATTTAGTAAGTCTCCACCCCTGATATATTTCATTTGGCTGCAATACTGACAGGTACGACTACTTGTTTGATCCAGACGAATGTGAGGATTTCAAGGTTCCTTGCCTGTGTAAAGCCCCAAACTGCAGAAAGTTCATGAATTAGGTTTCTTCACATTTCCATAAAAAAAATTACCTCCAGAAGGAGATCTAACTATACCTGACCTCACAGCTTGCTATAATTAGTGATTTTACAGAATTTATGTAATCTTTAGCGTTACGTTTCTTCTTCTAGGGTATTTCTTTCCATAGATGGATGATTTGGGGTCTCAATAATATTGGCGAAAGTTGGGTCTGAATTATTATGTATAGATTCAGACAAGGCAGATAGTTTTTTTTTTCTTCCTTCTTCTGCCGTTAAACACAAATGTAAACAAACCCCTTGTCTCTTTATTTTGTGGGAGAGTAACAAAAATGAAAAATCAAAAGAAAAAATTCCTTGTTTTTATTTTCTCTTCACTGAACTATCTTCAATCCTCATCCCCTCCCCCTCCAAAAAAAAAACAAGAAAAGTTGCCAGTTACCAGACCAATGAAGTTGAATGAGAGACGATAAAAAGAAAAAAATCATAAGTAAAGTTACTTTGTACCTGTACGGGACAACGTGGATGGGATAGGGGTGCAAGAGAAATAGCAAAACATCATCGTTGATGTATGATTTGTTGTGAGTTGTGCTACATCCATATCTGAAAGCTACAAATTCGATAAGAAAAATTGGTTCTGTAACTTGACTGCCTGTCGGCTAGCTATCCCCACCCATTTCTCTAGATCGGATGAAGAGATTTTCTGTGATGAAAATGAGAAATATTTTTTTGTATGTAACAAAAGTTAGGGCTAAAGCTGATTTTTGTTACTAATATTTTTTCGTAATTGGTATGTGTACATAATTAGACATTTATTTATTTTGATTCTGAAATTAAATGTTATGATTGACTACAGAAATTGCAATTTAAGTCCCTCATTTATCTACAAAAATGAACAAATTCGTCCTCCTTATTTCCCTAATCTTTAGTTCAGTCCCCTTCCACACACTCCGCAGTGACAGATAAACACTCACTTGTATCAGAACTCAATAATCAAGTATTCCTTACAAAAACTGTCTTATTCTCCCTCTTACACACTTCTATTTCTTAGGGTTATCCTCAATGTAATTTATTTAAACTACGAGTTTATAGTCAAATGATATCACGTAAAATGAAACATTTTGATGTATGCTAGTAGTAGTAGTAGATATCTGGATAGGCGGACGTAGGCACACGGTAGACTCGTGTCGAAACGCCTTAAACTTAGTCTTACACGCCACTCTCACAAGCTTCGTTTTCTTCTCTGCAACTCTCTCTCTTTACTATTTATGTACACAATATTTCCCTCTCTTCGATTCACTTCTCTTCTCCTTCTTCTCTCTCTATAACTGGTAAGTCAAAAACTTAACTTTTTGTTTGCTAGGTTTGGTAATTTTTTAAATTTTGAGATGATTCTAGTTGAATCTATGAATACGATCCAACACAGTTGCATCAGCTCAATTTAATCTTCTGTTTATTCGTTATTTTGCAGTTTTGTGATGAGAATTGTTTGTGCATCTCTTTGATCCTGGAGAATTCGACGTAAAATGGCGGCTATCGGAGTATATTCAACTCCAAAAATGGAATATGTTGAAGGACGTTGCGTCGGTTTTATTAATTCGTCGACTAGCCTTAAACTATGGCCTATGATTGGGAGAACGAACTTTCCGATTCAGAGGAAAAGGTTGGAAGTGAATTGTTCGTTGCCTAATACTATGTCTCCGTTAGAATCGGAGGAGAATGCAGCAACCTTAAGTAGCAGTGATTCCCTAGAGGATGAGTTCAGTCATGTAACGAAGTTTGAAATGTCAGATTTTAAGATACGGAATCGTGTCAGCATTGGCCTTGGTGGCAGGGTAATGGAATCTCCTTGATTATTCTATTAGAACTGTGAAAACGTTTTCGTATTGAAGTATAATGTCGTAGCTGGTTGATGCTTAATATTGGGTTGTATTTTGTGCTTTGTTTGTGGCAGGGAGATGAAATAGTGTTTGAAGCAATGGTGAATGATCCTCATAGGTTAGTGGTTTCCTTGAGGTACAATTTTGAGTAGAAGACTGAATTACAGTAAAACTCATCATTTCTTGGTTTCAACAATAACTGCAGTCCATTGTATAAGACCAGAGTTGTACTTAGACAACTTATAAGTCCTCGAGCCAAGCGGAGAGGACATCGTGCAATAGAGGTATATTGCACGTAGCTGTTGCTTTTTTAACTTGTTTATCAGTTCTGGAAATGCCTAGTGATTTGTCCATTGATTATTGATAGTCCATGTGTTCTAGGTGTTGAAGAGACTGGCACGTCGTAAGCTCATGTATCATTCGTACTCTATGCAAGTTCATGGGTATATATGCTCATCCATGATAGATGAGAAGAGTTCATTCACCCTAGTCCATGGGGTAAGCCGATTTCTCCGTTAAGCTCATTGTTTATTTTTAAGGGACTATTCTTCGACTTGATAACATAATGAAGATAAATATACTAGCTTCGTCTCAAAATTTCTGACTACTTTCTAGTTTCACGCTTGTTCACTTAGGTGCCTGAGAAATAACTAATAACAAGTACTATGCGCCTGTTTAAATAACATAATGAGTTTTCTTCTTTGTGTATTATTATTTTAGACTTACATATAGTTGACATTTTTGAGGACCTTGGTTTGTTCTCTCAGCATCATGGAAGTGCTTCATTGAGACACTGGCTTCAACGATCTGACTGGCTTCCAACTCTAGAAGCTACTCTTTCCCTAGATCAGGTGTCTGTTAGAAGGGTGGGGGATGATACTATAGGAGGGCCAGCTATTTCTCGGCAACTGCGACTAATCAGAATTTTAATGAGGGATCTCTTGATTGGAGTATGTGCTGTGTGTGTCAATTCTTATCTGAACAGGTACCTGATAACTAGTTTTTCTCTTATTTGTTGATTGATCCTTGACTCTCTTTCTCTCAGGTGAACTATGTGCACAGCCATGGCCTTGCGCATACAGAGCTGAGGCTTGAAAATTTGCACATTAGCGCGGTGGATAAACATATTAAGGTGAGTGTCATTCATTTTGTCTATTGTAGTAGGGATTGGATAGTATTAGTACATTAAGGACAAAGTACTGCAGCTAACACTAGGATGCTTGCACATAAGACCGTATGGCTTATACTGTAAAGGAATATGTTCAATTATAATTAAGGCTTTACTCTCTGTAGGTTCCAAGTTGTCTGGTGGAAGAGACAAGTTTTCTTGAGTGAAACTAGAGCTATGTCTTAATTATTACAAGATATAGAATGTATGCATAATGCATACATTTGACAGTACTTCGGCATAGTTGATCAAATACTTGTCAGGTGTACAAACTTTTTATTAGTTCATCCAGATGCTAATTTTTGTGGTATTGCAAGAGTGCTTACTTAGATCAGGATAGTCACTGTTTTCCAAAAGGACAATGATCCCTACATTTTGTTTTGATACTTACAAACTCTTAAGTAGCATTTCCCAATATCCCTACATTTTGTTTTTCTTTCTGATGGCTAGGTTTTGATACTTATTGTTAATATGGTTCAATTTGGAAACATTGTGCTATACTTGAAAGTTGAAACTAAAATATGCCTTTTCGTTGGTTACATTTAAACTTTTCCAATTTGGGAAGAAGAGTTTTATTTCTTTTTGTCTGGAGTGTTCCAACTGACCTCTTCTTATCAGGTAGGTATATTGGGAAATGCTTCTGACTTTAATGAGGCTGATCCTGCGGATAACACATCACATGACAATATGGATAGGAGGAGAATGATGATTGCATTTGACATGAGGTATGAGTGCATGCTTAGATATTTATGTTTTTTATTTAGCGTGAAGCAAGCTATTCATGAGTTTCTATCTGCTTTTACCTGTTGCAAAGATGTGTTGGATTCATCATGGCAAAAATGGTTTTGAGGGAACTCATGGACCCAACGATCTTTGCCAAGTTCAAAGCATTCCTCACCAAGGTTGTGCACTATTTTTAGATGTTCCCATATACTTGCTTTCACTTGCAATAACTTTGTTCACACCATCTTCAGGGAAATGATCCCTCCTGTTTGCGGGAGTTTCTTCTGCATGCTGTAAAAAGAAATTCTTCGGCCGGAAACTTTGGTATACAAGTTAGTACCCCGGTCCCTTGTTTATTGTTGATTCCATTATTGTTTGCTGAAAGTCAAGAGAATTAGTATTAGTTATAATCAATTATGACTAATGTTTCTTTTTGTTGACCATGTTTATTAACTACCTCTGTTTTTTTCTATGAACATAATTATGTAAGTTCCTTTGTGCTACTCAATTTCCAAGAGTGTCAGCCAAATATTACATTTCTCAAAAGGTGTCAAATGGCCGGGTATGAAGATTAGAAGTGTGTGAGTTAATAAAAAAGTCATGTCTCAAGTCGTACAGGATTTGCTCAAGTCAAGATGGATTAGTAAGAGTGTCATAGCCCAACTAGCTTAACTCAAAACCACTCTTCTATTTGTGTTATTCTTTGAGTGTATAATTGAAGAAGATTTGTTATGCTTTTCCAATTTACTGAGGATTCTTATGACGTGGTCCTGTTCCTACTAGATTAGAAAAATGAGTTATGATGGGGTGGATTCAAACATATGAAGGTTGATGTAAATGAGTATTTTTTTATCACATAGTTCATCTTTGCTATAACGAAGCATGGAGATGGTGACTAACACATGGTAAAATATTTATAATTTGAGTAGTCTTATTTTGGTAATTCACTTAGGTAAAGGTGGATGTAATTCACTTATTCAGGTGATTCTCCCTTTTTAATATTTTTTTCCCTATTTCATGTAGTTTGATATTATCTTAATTCTAGTCCTGTGTAAGATCCCCTCTGGGATATTGCCTACAATAATTCAAGACTAGTTCTCTCTCCTTTTTCTTCACAGTTTTCTTTCCATTTTTTGGTAATATACTGATTTTTGTTCTTCTTGCAGATACTCGATAGGAACTGGGGTGCAGGTTGGCATTTGCTTTCAGTACTCCTTGCACCTAAACCTTTGGACAGGATAAGGTAGACTGAGTCATTACGGTTTGATGATGCCTTCTGGAAACTTTCATACGCATGCATCAGATATTAATTTTTATTACAAGCTATGCAGGCTCAATTAAAACCAGTCTCTGTTAGATGATAATTTATGGTCCAGAGGCTAGAGCAAATTTTCTTGAAATGGACAGAATGGGTACTCTTCTAACTGATTTCTGCAAGAGCCCTAGTTACTTAAATATTTGAAAGATTTTTGGAGGAACATGTATCTTCTTATCAGAACTTCAAAAATTATATTGGGGGCTGCTGATCAAGGGGAAGCATCTTCTAATGAATGATGAATTTTCTTGGTAAAATGGGAGTTCGTGACCTCTAATAGAGTAGCTAACAAGAATTTTTACATTATAAGTTAAAAGGCAGGACAGGTTGCATGTACGTGATTCTAGATAAATTTATTTCAAGTGCTGATATTTATTTCTCAAACGGCACTATTAACTAGAGTACCACCATATATAGTCAAGTTAATGACAATAATGTAAACTTACATAAGCATTAATGATCTGTACACTGATATTTCACAGTTGCTTAAATGCTCTGAGGCATCCCTTCTTGTGTGGACCAAAATGGCGTGTGAACCCATCTATTGATCTAATCAGATGGAGTCTTGGCTCAACCACTGTTCGAATTGCAGAGGAATATATTTATGGGCAACAGCAGGTAATAACTGTCAGCTGATCGTGAAAAGTATTTCCTTATCAGTGGTGGAATAGTCGATTTGATACTACAGAGAGTATTTGATTTTGTAATGTATAATCACTTCTATTTCCCCTCCTAGTTTCTCAACGGTCTATTTGAAAAATATACCTCCTTATTTCAGCTGGAATTTCCAATGTGCTTCACTCCTATTGTTTACTGTTCTGGAAATTTACGATGGGTACAAATAACCTGCTTCCCCATTTATTTTTAAACATTCAACGTTTCCTTTTCAGAAGAGTAGTTCATCTGAAGTTTTTTTTCCCTCCTCTTATTAGCTGAGTTTATAATTATCTATGCTTCTTATGCTTTTTACTCCTTCAGGTGGAGTTTATAATCTTTCCATCTCAATATATTGTCATTGTTTGGAGGGGTTTGGACATGCAATTTTGACTTCAAATTTGAAGTTTTGATTTGAAATTTGTGTTTGTTTATGATATTTTGAACAAAACTTCTTCCACTTGAAATTTTGGTAGTATTTCAATTCCAAATTTGTGATTCAACTTGGCCGATAGTTCTAAATTTTGCAAAAAAAGACCCACATTATTGCAATAGTAATTACCAAAAACTAGCTCCTCTCCAAACATCCACCTGTTCAATCTGGCCAAGTTGTGGCTGTCCTGATCCGCCGGTGAAAGTTATCTCTGACAGCCATCATTTGTGACGGAACTCTTTGATGGTAATTTGGGGAAGTTTTGATAGTTCTCACAAATTGTGGGGTTTTCATGTTTATGATAAAAAGTGCAACTTTTGGAGTTCAGATTGCATGTCCCAGCACAATTTCAACTTCAAATCAACCTCTACCCGAATCAATGATTTCAAATCATTATCTTAAGTTCCTATTCAAACACCTACTTTGTCTTTCTACTCAACTGGGCCCTTATTTTCATTAGGAAAACCAAGAACTGTCACATTTCTAAAATGTGTCCCTCAAATTATAATTCTATTTAGCTCGTCATTACTATATTTCTCTGATCATTAATCTCTTCATCTTGCCATATCTGGTAGTAGGATCAGAAACTAAAAGACTTGCTCATCTATTCTTTCTTCTTTTTTCCAGCGAAGTAGGCTTGCTCATTTTGTCGAATTAATGGAGATGCTAAATCCTTATCCGAAGCCAAAGGTGAAATTATTTTCTTTTATTACGAGTTCTTTATGTTCTTTGGTTAGTGAAGAACTTCTGCATCATTTGTTTCTCACGTACAGACAGTTTGACAATGTTTGTTTTACAGTTTCTCACCTAAGATTATCACACATATTATGCATTTCATGCTGGTCTTTTTTGTGCAATAATCTGCGTTGTGAGGTCTCCTCCGTGATGTTTGAGCATAACAGTTATTTGTTAACTTTCTTCAGTGGTCTTTCTCAGCTGCCTAATTGTTACAAATTGACTTTGCAAATTGATTAACACCTCATATCTGGTGCCCTTTTTGCAAGCTTTGTTTTTTTCTATTAATATGCTCCACTTGATCTGGTTTTGAAATATATGCATTTAGTACTGTGTGAGGGTATATTTATTGCACTGTCTTTATTGTTATTTAGGGTACGTAGTGATGTATGCTTGTGTTAGTCTAATTGGGAAGAATTGCTTCCTGGGTCTTGATGATACCTATTATGCCTTGAGGCTTGAGCAATGTGCTTACACTTGCAACTGAATGAGTATCTACTGATGTGCAGCATTGGCTGGGATTGCTTCCTGGAAAGTGGCGCCTGTTATATTGTACTGGAAGACATATAGGGTTGACCCTTCGACAGCCTTCTGTTAGAGTACTCATTGGGGAAGCATACCTAACGATATCTAAAGTGTCAAAACCTAACACAACATTTTCAGTTGCCTCACACATTAGCTTCACTGTTATGGCGGGCCGCGACTGGGCTCATGACAAGTCTGGTGTAGGGGGGAAATTGCAAGTTGATTCCTTTTTCAGATTGAGAGCTGGGAGACGGTTATATCTTGAGGAAACTATCAGCTCAAAGTTACCCTCAGCTACACCGGATGCTCAAGCTTCCGTCCTGAAAAGGTTGTCTAGTAAAAAGTGGAGGAAAGCGATCCCGATAAGCAAATTCCCTTCAAGCCTTTCTGTAGCTAAACTTGTGTCGAATGAAATTGATGTGATGATGAGTCTTAATGAACCACTGAGTGTAAACATGGACGTTGCACAGAAAGCACTTCAAGAAGTACGCACTCAAATACCTCCTGAAATGTTCGATCTGTCAAAAATCGTTTGCGGAACATATTTAGATTCAAGATTGCTCGTCCTTCGAAGTGTAAATGGATCTGCCCTCTTTTTCCATAGATGTACAAATGACAGCTGATTGTGAGTAAAAAAGAGTTTGTTCATTCACTTTGTAAATACGATCATATTTTTAGTTTTCTGTAACAGAGGGAGTTTGTAACACCCCGTATCCTAGATAGACCAAAAATGCAGATTTTGAGAAGTTGCAGGTGCAACTTACGGTCACCATCCATGGACCGTAGATCAGACCACGGTCCGTGCTGGTGGTCCGTGGTTTACCGCTGCAGCCCCTCCCCAGAACTCAGTCAGAAAATCGGCTAAGTCCCGACTCACGGACAGACCTACGGTCCGTAGATCAAACCACGGACCGTGGTCTGTG
>JAJOOO010081396.1:0-19544 GCA_029582685.1 Solanum piurae
ATCGGCTCAGTGTAACAAAGTCATGTGCTTTGTCTACTTCACGATGTATGGAATGATGCTTGTTGCAATCACTCCAAACTATCACATTGCTCTAGTGTTCATGGACACTATTTGTTATTGTTGAAACGAAGATTCAATTGACTTGTAATACAAACTTATGGTTAGTTTTGATAGTTTTTAAAACTTATGAGTATAAAT
This sequence comes from Solanum piurae, assembly GCA_029582685.1. Taxonomy (NCBI): domain Eukaryota; kingdom Viridiplantae; phylum Streptophyta; class Magnoliopsida; order Solanales; family Solanaceae; genus Solanum; species Solanum piurae. The sequence continues at coordinate 199 of JAJOOO010081396.1, forward strand.
CATATTTTTCTAAAAAAGTGAAATATATTTCCCAAATACTATGGCCAAACACATGGTGAAATTTCACCCAAATAATATTTGTCAAGAATATTTAGAAATCTATGGCCAAACGCTAGCGTAAAGTGTGCCGTGGTAAAATGATTTTTTAATTAATACTTTGTATATTATTTTATATAGATTGATTTACAAGATGACTATACGAGAATGAAACTAATTAACTTATGTAAGATGTGAATTTAAAGTATAAATTTTTTTATATTTTAAAAATAAAATTTACTATTTAGAAATTATATAAAATAATATAATATTCTAAAATATTTAAAAAGTATTCACCAAAAACTCTAATAAAAACATCTTTAATTATCAAATAACAAAACAAACACATCAAAATAAATTAACTATTTTTGAAGGGATATCACATCCACACCCTAAAAGGGACATGAGATCTAGGGAGTACAACATTAAACAAACACGCAAATTCAAAAAAGAAAAATCTCGTTGAATTGGGAGTGTTTTGGTAAGACCAAAAAATAAAAAGGCGCCGTAGTATAATGATTCTTTTATTAATACTCCATATGTTTATTTTTTGGCTTGATTTGCAGTACGATGGTCGACTATACAAAGATCAAATTAATTAATGTGAGAAATAGATTCAAAATATAAAAATTTTAATATTTTAAAATAAAACTTACATATTTAGATATTATATAAAAAATAATTTATAATTTAAAATATTTTAAAAGTATTCAACAAAAATTATAATTAAAAATATTTTTAATTATAAAATAAGACAAACAAATTAAAATAAATTAACTAATTTTTTTAAACAGGGTGCGTCACATCCACACCCTAAAAAGACAAATAGAATGAGATTCAGGGAGTACGACATTAAGCAAACCACAAGTTCAAAATATTCTTTCTCCGTCCAGTAAATTATACTCCCTCTATCTCAATATATGTGACACATTTTAAATTTTGAGATTCAAACAAGTCTATCTTTGATCATAATTTTTTCATATATCTATTAATTATTTTGAATTATCAATTATTGAGACTTATAATACTTTTATGTAGTTTACAAATATATAAATTTCATTTTAAAAAAATTGAAGATTCAATGAGCAAATTCTCAATCAAACTTAAATTGTTTGACTCTCGAAAAGTGAAATGTGTCACATAAATTGAGACAGAAGGAGTATTAAAAGTTAATGTTAATTTTTACTTGTTCAGTTTAAAAAATTTAAAAAGTAATTTATTGTTTCATTTCTAATACATTAAATTTATTATATTTTTAAAATGATATAATAAAATTGACATTCTAATTTATTGTTTTTCAAGAAATGTGTTTAGTTAATACTAGATAAATGACATTTTATTTTTTCTTAAATTTAATATAGTTTAATTTGATATGAAATTTTTATCGAGATGACGTGTGTAAGGTCCAAATTGATTGTTGTTCAGTTTTATTCCATCGATGATGAAGGTCAAACACCGCACCTGCTGGCGCGGATTTTTTATTTTCCTAATTAGTGGTCAATTCTACAACATTATCAAATTCTCTTTTGCCCCTATATAATATATGGTCATTCAAGCACACGTTTATTTTCTATATTTCATAAAATTAAATCATATGTTACTTTGGTCGGAATTTTTTAATATAGGAAATTACTATAGAACTTAGTGTTAGGTTAATAATTATATCCTAGTTCATACAATGTGTTCCACTAATTTTTACTATTAATATTATATGCTCTTCACCATAATTCTTATTGACTCCTTCTAATTGACTTTTAAGGACAATTTTTTAATTAGTTTATGATAATCAGCATGAAGTCTATATATCCTCGTTTAACGTGTCTTCTTTCAATTGACCATGCAATTTAATAATTTAAATATAATAACATTTGAATTTTCATGATTATAAACGTCTAGAGGTGTTAGGTGTGTGTGTTGCATGTCAAAATTAGTATCCCACTCTTTTAAGATGTGATCGTGTTGGAGTAAACACGATCAAATAAATAATCAAGTTGTGGGGGTGAGGGTGTAATTTAACTATCGTTAGTTTAACGAATATCTTGATAAATCACGCCAAGTTTAGGAATATTTATGTAGTAGTATACCTTTTCTAAACTAGTTAAAAGCAAAACCAAAATATATAAAAGAAAATTAAGGTGTTACTTAACACTTAACAGTATAGATGTGCATATCATTGCCAATCATTTGCTCGAAGAGGGATATTTTTGTTGCGTTTGCATCAAAAATGATTTTAGCATCAACTAATTAATAGTAATAACTTAACAATTGCTAAATATATAGTTTTAGAGGCAATTAACACTCGTATATGTTTCTAGCTAAAACCTATATTAACATTACCATTCTGTTTTCTTTTTTGGTTCTAGTGGTGTATAGTGATCTTAGATATTCTTGGGTAAAGGAAACAGTTCAAAGTAAATCTATAACTTCTTACATATATAATATTCATAATTAATGAAGAGTTAATTTACTGCAGAAACTTTATTACTTAATTACTCTACCTCCAAGTAGAGAGCAAGTTGACCTAGCATTATAACGTATACTCCCCGTTTTAATTTGTTTCTTCTATTTTAACTTGGTACGAAGTTTAAAAAATTAAAATTACATCAAATGTCTTAAAATATCTTTTAATCTTATGATTTTAAACATGTCATGTGGAAAGTTTAAACTAAAAAGTTGCTACAAAAGGGAATTAAAGAGACATTCATTTTTAATTGAACTAAAAGAAAAATAGGACAAACAAATTGAAACGACTGATGAATTGAGTAATTAAGCAATCAAGTTTTCTTTACTATAATTAACTTGTCTTTTCACGATGATATATATACGTAAACCATCCATGAATAATTAAGAATCTAACTTTCCTCTCGACGTAAACAATCACAAAGACATATTATATATATTAAAGTGCATGCATACGTACATGATCTGAGCAACTTCATCGTATATATACATATATATATATATACCATGCATGCAACGAAGACAAAAAATTAAAATTACACTCCTTGTATATATTTATAGAAATGACAGACAAATACACTTGACAAAATAACCACCTTGCATTGATCAATGATCAGTACGTAGTTAATTATATATATTATTTTGGCCATCAATGAAACCTTCTTAAGATCATCATATATGTAAATCCCTCTTAAAGTAAAAACAACAACAATTATTCATTAACTAAGATATTACTGATCATGTAGACCTGCTCATCATTGCTGGCTTATATACTATATACTATATATCTTTTTTCCGGCAAAAAACAATTACTATAAGAAAACCGGAAAGGATTACTATATACGTACCATATTGGACAAAACTCAGCTAGCATATATACCAATATGCTGCTGGTTAATTAACCAATTAGTACTAGTATATATTGAGTTTTAGTTAAAAATTCCAGAGGAAGGATTGTTGAGAATAATGTTCATCGCCAGTATCATCGTCTTCATAATTAGGAGTTGTTCTTTGCGGAAAATGTGGTGGTGAGTAGAGATTACTTGATAAATTATCGAGTACTCCTCCTCCTGCTCCTGCTCCTACTCCGGGATAATATGGATCACAAAAAAATTCAGGTGGAGGCCCACTTGCATTATATGGATAATTCTCAATCATATCATTATAAAAAGCCCAGTCCATTTCAGCAACAGTACTAGTGCCCATTTGGACCACCATAGGTGGTACATTACAACTACTAGTTGTTGATAGCGAAATCTCATCTTTCTCCATATTTATCACGTGTGAATTAATATTTCCAATATTGCCCTCATGATCATCACGCCGTATCTCCTGTACCACTGACGGCGAGTAATCATTCGCAAATCTAGCTGCTACAGCCTGTATCTCCGCGGGCGAAAGCCTTTGTCCACCGGATATATCTGGCGGACTATCAGGGAAATTAAACTTAGCTTTCGGCCCGCGGAGGCAGAACTGTGCAGCATCAAAAGCCCTTGCGGCTTTCTCAGCAGAATCATACGAACCTAGCCAAATCCTGTCGCGGCTGTTAGGCAATCTGACTTCAGAAACCCATTTCCCCCATTTTCTCAACCGAACTCCTTTGAACTTTGGCTGATCATGAGTAGGGTTGGCTTCCATGGATGATTTAGAGGTAGTAGTAGATTATTATTATTATTATTATGATGAGAGTGGACCCTGCAGATGAAAGAGATAATTATAATCGAAAAGACCATTGGAGGGAAAATTATTAAAAACAGTTTAGGCTATTTATATGTATGTATTGATGAAGGAATGAAAAATGGTAGTATAGGGGGCCGGTGACATTTGTCAAAATTGGTCCAAAGTCTTGAAGCGTGTGGACATGTCAAATTCAAGCTGCAAGTCCAAATGAGCGTAAAGAGAGTGTGCATATGTGTTTCATGGCTCGGTGGGAGAAACCAAATTTGTGAGCTATTTAATGACGTCACATCTTGATTTGGTCAATTAATATTTATTAACCATTAAATTAACCTTCTCCTAAATACTACTATTGCCTTTATTTCAAAAGAGACAAGTATTTGGATTTCTTCGTTTCATCATAGAAATAGTTACAGTCTTAAAAACACCCAAATACTTTATTAATTAAACTTAAATACAATATCAATTTTGTAATATGAGTGAAATACATCCCTAAATAATTCTCGTTAAATTTAGGAGTGTTTTCAATACTTCTCTCAACTTTTTATTAAGAGTCCTACTACAAGAGTTTAAAACTAGGCTTAAGTCATCCACGGGCCACGACCTCTTAAAGTTTTCCGCATATTTCATTTAGACACATTAACTAGGACTATTACCTATTGAACACTTAAATTGTTCAAAAAATGTACCTATTAAACACAAAATGTTGATATGGCAAAAGAAGTGTTTTTCACTTCCTATGGGCGCGTGAAAGTTTTTGAAATACTGTTTTATTTTTATTTTTTCTAAAAAAACTTACACTTTTTCTTCTTTAATTGACACTTGCCATTTAAATAAATTAAAATAATTTTTTAATATTTAAAAAAAATTATAATTCTTAATTCAAAAAAGAAAGAGCACCCCTACCCCCCTTCAAGTCATCTTCTTCCCCAAATTTAAATTTTCAAAGACAACTAAAGAAACTCCATTTTTTTTGTTTTTTTGTTTTTCTTTTTCTATTTCTTTTCAATATTCATAAAAAAAAAACTGAATCAAGTAATTGAATTTGCAAGAAAAATAACGAAAGTAGATTTTTGAACATTGGGATAAAATAAGTAAGTCGATGTTCCATCTCCATTTCTGGTCACCTTCGAATAAATATTACCATTCAGATAAAATTGTAAACTCACTAAACTTATCAAAAATAATATCAAATAATTCGCTAAATTAATTTAGGTCCTCTTGATTTCTCCTTACAATCGATTTCAAGATGATTAACCATTGGCAAACTTCCTTTATTTATAACTCTTGTACCAACTCTTTGAATATTTTTCTCTATCACGTATTAGGAATGAAAAATAATTTTCGATAAAATTAATTTGGGTCCTTTCAATTTTTCTTTGCAATCGATTTCCGGATGAGTAACCATTGACAAACTTCTTCATCACTATTGTATCAATCTCTTTGAATATCTTTCTCTCACACATATTAGGAATACAAAATATTTTTAAAAAAAAATCGAATCTGCAAGTAATTTGCAGTGAAGGTTTTTGTGGTTTGAGAAAAAAAATTGATGAGAAGAAGATGAAGAAGAAAGGGGGTTGGGTAGGATGGGGTTTAGTAAAATGGGTTGTCATTTCATTTATTTTTTTATTAAGAAATAGATATAAAATTTATTTGAAATAATTTTCATTCTTTTTAACATAAAAAAAAATCCATAGTTGTTGGGGTCAAGTGACACATGTCATCTTTTAATTAGTCATTTTTGCCACGTCATAGCAAGTGTATCACACACACTTTACATTTTTTACTGATTATCGAAAAAGGTCTAATAGGAACATGTTTTAGATAGATAAAAGTGTTCAATAGGTACTAGTTTTAGTTGAGGTGTCTAAATGAATTATGCGGATAATTTTAAGGGACCGCATATGACTTAAGCAGCCTTAAAACTACTTACTAAGTCATGTGGCAGATCAAGGGTGTATATAAGTTTAGTTAGTGAAGTGGAGCTAAGGTTATCAATAGTTCGAAGACGAAACTAATAATTTGCACCAAGTTCAAGGTGTTTTCAATACCTCTCTATTTTAAATTATAAACTAATTAGCCAGGCTATAGTAGGGGATCGATATTATATTTATCCTCTGACCCTTAATTACCTAAAAGTAATTTTAAGTTGAGAATTATGTTAATTCTATCCTAGCATAGAATAGATATATAACAAATTTATGTGGTAAAAAGGTTGTTGAAAACATATGATTTCTTTGGCATGGTTATTTTATCAAACGGGAAGAAAAAGATTTTTAAACCGTATAATTGATAATTAGAGAGATAAAATATTTTAAAATTATTTTTTACTATACGAAAAAAGTAAAAGGGATGTTATGCTTGAAAATACGGTAAAATTTACATATTACATCGGATGATTTACATCAAAGCAATTAACGTAAGATATGTCTTTGTTTCATATACTTCTATCACTTCTTAACTATAGTTAAGTATTAATGCATATTCTTAATTCATTAAATCAGTTGACTATAGTAAATTGAATTAATTTGTATAAACATTCGATGTGAATAAGTTTGTTTCTCAACGATTGAAAAGTAAAAGTAAGAATACATATACCAATCTAATTAGTGCAAGTATGTGCCTTTTGTATACATGTTTATACTTGACTACTATGGTCAAGTGATGTGTACGGTAAGCTAACCTTCCGTCCAAGATAAGTCATTCTATTTGGAAAAGAATTACTCAAGCATGACATAAATTTTATTACACTTTGTAAGAAAAAAAATTCATTAAACAATTTCGTCAAAATGTAATTCTCATATTATATTTACACATTATGTTTCAATATAAATCGTTCACGAACCAAATTACTATGACACAGAAAAATAATTTTGAAATATAATGCATATGATTTCTTGATACTATATTTGGTTGGGTATTTTTTCCCGTATTTAAGAAGACTTGAAATTAGTTTTATTATAATTTTAATGTTATTTCTATGCCACATTTAAAGTGGGATGACAATCTCTGATCAATTGACTATGTCACTAAATAATGTCGTACGATTTACTCATCGTATCATGATTTCAGCACTAAAAATAAAGTATAATTTCATATTTTTTAAAGATATCCCACATGATATATTAAGACCACAAGCAGAGATAGAGTCAGAAACTCGGAACATTAAGATTCAATATAACTCATTCACGAACCAAACGACTATAACGAAGAAAAATAATCCCCAAATATAATGCATATGATTTTTTGATACTATATTTGGTTGAGGTTTTTTTCCGGTTTATAAGAAGACTTGAAATTTGTTTTACTATAATTTTAATGTTATTTCTATGCTACATTCAATGTGGGATGACAATGTCTGATCAACTGGCTATGTCACTAAATAATGTCGTACGATTTACTCCTCGTCCCATATTTTTTTTAAGATATCCCACGTGATATATTAAGACCACAAGTAGAGATGGAGTTAGAAATTCAAAATATTAAATTTGGGGATTCAGAATTCTAACCATTTAAATTATTGAGTTTTAAATTAATAATTTTATATATTAAATGATTTTTAAAAAATATAATATTTAAATCAAAATTATGGAATTTAATCAAACCCATAAATTATTTTCTAAATATTATCTATTTAAGACTACTATTTTTTTTTTAAAATTATAACCACCACATAAAAATTAAAAAATAAAAGAGAGAGAGAAGAAGAAGAAGGAAAAGTTAAGATGAACCTTCGCTGCAAGCACACATAATGACCGAATTAGTTTTTCACTTTGACATAGGATTCGGCTCCCCTCCGTTATTTCTTTCATTCATTTTATCAAGTGTACTTTAGATGAGAAATATATGTCTTATTTAAAATTTAAAGGTCAATATTATATTATATTAACAAACATCATAATCATAGTTAAGTCAACTAATTTTAGAAAACTATTCTCCAAATTTGATAAGAATTACAATATATTTCATATAAAATTTTGATATTTATTAATATCACTAATTTCATCTTATATATATATAAGAACAAATTAATGATATTAATAAATATCAAATTTTGTATGAAATATATTGTAATTCTTACTAAATTTATAGAGTAGTTTTCTAAAATTAGTTGACTTAACTATGATTATGATAGTTGTTAATAGGCAGAATGACTTGGGAGACCCTTGTACTTGACTCCATTTGTCACATGGACCCTTCTACTCACGATTTTGTCAATTGAACACTTAAAGTTATTAAAACACAGTATTTTAAACCCCTTTGATCATGTGTGTCTCCCAATCGCACTGATGTGGATAACACCTCACTATCCACATCAGAAATATATCGCCACATCATTATTTTTTATTACAAATAATATTTTTTTTAAAGAAATCTCAAACTAATCTCCAAAATCCTTTCTTTCCATTTCTTCTTCTTTTCCCATATTTTTCATCTATTTTGCTACTAATCATTCATTTTTTTCTTTCCTAGTGAATTTTTTACGTTGAAGAGGAATTAGAGATAAGCAAAGCTTTGTTATGTTTTTTATTATAGATTTTGTTATTTTAATGGTGGTGAGAAATAAAGTGACTAAAATGGAGGATGAGAGAAAAAAGAGAAGGAGACCAAAAATGGGTCATTATAGAAAATTCTTCAAAAATGCTCTCAATAAAATTGCCTTATATTTAGAAAAAATCTCAAACATATATTTTTCAAAACCCCATCTAAAATTCGCATCTATTTCACAATTTAGAACCTCTTTTTCCCCCTCTCTTCTACCCAAATCCAAATAAATATTCTTTTCCCAATCATTATAGAACTCTCAAATGATAGGTAGCATATGAGAAGAGAAAGAGGAAGAATTATGTGTAAGAGTATTGGAAGAGATTGAAGAAGATGCGTGGTGATGGTGGGGGTTGGGTGAAATTATGAGGATGAAGAAGAAGAAAGTACAACATATTGGGAATGAGGGTTTTTTTCAATTGTTATATTTTTCTTTTAATTCTTTTTTTTTTTAAAATAAATAAATAATTGTCTTCACTTGCTTTTAAACGCATGTAACCACTCTCTTGATCTAATTCAGCAAAAAAAAAAACCACATAAGTTTAGTCAACGGTCAAATGAGTTTAAAATAGTGTGTTTTAATAACTTTAAGTGTTCAGTTGGCAAAGTCGTGAGTAGAAGGGTCCAGGTGACAAATGGAGCCAAGTACAAGGGTCTTCCAGATTATTTCGTCATTGTTAATATAATATAATCTTGACCTTTAAATTATAAATAAGACATATATCTCTCATCTAGACGTGCACTTGACAAAATAAAGAAAAAAAAAATAGAGGGGAGCCAGATCCTAGCAAGATTTAGTTGGCTAATTGATAAATACAATGAGTTTATTAATTGGATTTATCCTTCATCTAATGCATGATATAAAATATTTATGTAAGATAGTGAGAGTAAATAACTTTACCACTATTAATTATCACATTACGAGGGTCGGAGCTAATATGCTATTTACACGGATTTGTTCGAACTCATAAATTTTAACTCAATTTTTTTATTTTTCTTAAGCGGAATGACCTGATAGGCCCTTATACTTGGTTTTGTTTGTAAGTTGCACTCTTATACTTATGATTTTGTTAACTAAATCCTTAAACTCATTGAAACACAATATTTTAAACCCTTTTCTCATTCTATGTGTGTGTGTGATACACTTCTTTACACGTAGGATTCTACGTCATTTTTAATGACACATAAGAAATTAAATATTAGACAAATAAAATAAAAATAAAAGCATACCGTGGAAATTTTATTATTTTCTCCATTTTTGCTCTCAAATTGAGCACAAATTCATGTTAAATGGGTGGAATTCTTACCTATTTGACTTGAATTTTACACTATTGGTTCACAAACACAAATCCAACAAATCTCTATATAATTTTAAATTTATTTCATAAATTCTCAAAATTCATTTGTTACTGTTGAAGCTTCATCAAGCTTATCAATGAAGTTTTTCATTTTTTAATACCCACTATCACCAAAGAATACGCACGAAATCGAGATTTTGAAAGAACAAATATGGCAAAACAAAAAGAACTAGGAGAAAAATTAATTTGCAGCAAAAAAAATGAATTTTGAGAAATTATTTAGGGGTGCGACAGCGTGCAAGAGTGTTAAGAAGAAGAAGAAGAATGGAAATGGTGGGTGAATCCAAAGAAAGAAGAAAAGAAGTGGAATGGGTTTAAGAAATTTGATTGGGGTAGGGGGAAGCAGCGATAGGCTGCTTTGAAGAAGATGACTTCCCCCTCTCTCTTTTTTTGGGTGTTTTCATTTATTTATTTTTTAAATTTTAATGTTTTTTTTCATATAAATTTTATACATACTTGCTTTAAAACGCGTAAAATCACACATCGTTTCAAGTCAGCAATATTAATGTCACATGTGTTCAGTCAATGGTCAAATATGTTTAATATATGATGTTTCATCGAGTTTAAGGATTCAGTTGGCAAAATCGTAAGTATAAGAGTCCAACATACAAACATAGTCAAGTACAAGGGTCCGCCTTTTTCTTAAGATAAATTTTATTAAATATATATATATTATTAATAAAAAAAATAAAAATTCTTAATCTTCATATTAAATAAATACCAACTAAAACAAATAAATTAAAGGGAGGGAATATCAGAACTCCATGTCATAATCGATAATTTGTTAGTTGTACTTTACTGTTTTAAGAAGGAACTTGTAAGGAGAGCTCAAAGGGGTAGATATATAGACTATAGAATAACTAGTAAAAATGGATCAGAAGTCTCAATGATTTTTTTTAAAAATGATTTAATCATATCAAATTAAACTGATTTTTATGTGTTTTCTAAAAAAATAAAATTGAAGATTTCAATATAAATTTGTGATCATATCAAATTATTAAGGTGATTTTTTTATTTTATAAAAAATATTAAAACAATTTACAGAATCAAATATATACAAATATAACTTTTTATATGTTAAATTTATAGTAACTAGGCGTTTGGACATGTGATTTTATATCGCAATATAAAATCATGAGATGAAATCAGCTTTTGAACAAGAATTGACCATGATTTGATAATTTCAAATCATGATTTGAGATTTTTCAAATATAGGAATTGACCCATAAGTTTATATTTTTTTGTAAAAATAACCTCACGTTTATATCTACTAACTATTTATTTTATATATAAATAAAATTTATAATTCATATCATTACCTTTTAAATCATTTATATCTCATATAACGATTATTCTCACCAACATAGAATTTATTGTTACTTTACCATGTATATTCACCAAATTCATTATTTTTTTGTCAAATCTATTTACCAACCAAATTGGCCAACAAATGGCTCAAAGTAACAACATTGGTTTGTATTCTCAGCTATATGATCGAGAAATCCACGTTCAATGTGAGAAGATTATCCTTACAATGTGGGAGGATTGTATTAAAGACTAGTGCACTACAACTTATATTCATTTTTTTTATTGAATTAAAGTTTGATTAATATATCAGTTTATCCTGCTTGCAACCAACAACTTGTTTCAACGGTGAGTTTTCGAAGTGCAAACACCAAGTAGTTTTTTGAACTTCGAAAACGTTGCTAATTTGAGAAATTTGATAAAGACATCAGCCAACTGATTTTCACTTCTGCTGAAGATGAGATCGATTACTCCATCTTTTGTGAGGTACCTTAAGAAATGAAATTTGACATCAATATGCTTACTTCGCTCATGCTGAACAACATTTTTGAAGAGTTTTATTGTTGAACTATTGTCACAATAAATGGTAATAAAGTCATTCTGCTTGAAATGAATTTCTTCAAGAACCTTGTCCATCCAAATTGCTTGACAGGCACATGTTGCTGCTGCAACTTGATAAAGTCGAAATTGATTGCTTTCTCGAAGACCATGAAATTGCTCCCGACCCCATCATAAGGACATAACCATACGTACTTATTCGATCATCTGTATCTCCAATAAAATCATTGTCAGTAAAGCCATCTAAGTCTGATTTTTCTCCTTTCACGTAAAACAGACCATAATTAGTAGTTCCTTGAAAATAGAAAAAAATTCTCTTTGCGGTAAAAAGATGCATCTCTTTTGGGATTTCCATGTATATGCTAATAAGATTTACAACATGCATAATAGCATGCCTTGTTGCCACTAAGTACATCAAGTTTTCCACTATTTATTTGTTGTCACGACCCAGACCGTCGTGATTGACACCCACACTAACCCTCCGTTGGGAGAACCACTACTACAACCCAAACCAAGCAACTAAACCAAAAACTAAGGCATTTAAGTTACAGAAGCAAGTTAAATAGCAAAAGACTGAAGTTCCCATAAACTTCCAAAAGACCTAACTACTAAACAATGCGGAAATTACACTTAGAACCTGAAAGTCAATGTACCAAAACATCTAACAATGAACCAAAGTCTAAACAAGAAGGGATACAACTCCAACTAACGAACTAATAACTAACTAGAAAAGTCTAAGTCCGAAATGTGGACATAGACTAAAGGAGAACTCATGGCAGCCTGGAAGAACTGGCTCACCCTTGAATTCGGTCAACGATCACTGAGCTTCTAAACGAGGTCTGTCAATAGTCGCTTGAAGATGCCCTGTACTCAACAAAGAAAGAGCAAGTGTAGTATCAGTACGTAACCACAATGTACTGGTAGGATCACACGGCTATCCCACTAAGTGCAACATACATAAGTCAATACAACAATATAATCACATGCATAATATCGAACATATACAAGATTATCAACATTTACGAACAATATACAGTTTCGCATTTCTCAAGATACACAATTATGACAAGTCATTGGTTCTCTCATGGAACCCAAACCCAAACAGTTAGCATACCGAAACGTGGTACTCGATCCAATGATTATGTCAAAACGTGGCAACCGATCCCATAACTATGTCGGGACGTGACAATCGATCCAAGTTAGTGTGTCGGAACGCAACACCCGATCCATTCAACAAGCCACAATCACAATCACAAAGTACATTCTCATAATCATACAATCAAGTCATGATTCAAGGCATTCTTCACTCATATATCCTCATTTACAATTAATGTGATCAATAATGCAACATTTGCATACATACATGTATCATAATGAAGCAAGAACAAACATACATTACACAATCATAGAATCACAACCATCACCTACCTTGAACAAGGTTGAAACCTTAAGAAACTTGATACTTCCCTTTTCGAATTCGTTTCACTTGTTCTTGGTCTACAAACAATCAATATAATACGAGAATCAATAAACAATCACTAATTACCCAGATTACTAACAATTCTAACAAGCCTAGATCATACGCATGATCCCCAAGTATCCAAACTAGGGCTTTTTCTACCATAGATTCTAGATTAAAACCCTCCCCCATCGATAATTACCCATTGGATTACGTTCTACTGATCGAAAAATGGATTTGGGGAGTTAAAACCTTACATTTAGCCTCAAGAATGGTGAAAAACTGTCAAGAATCGCCTGGGTTCGTTCCATAGCTCTAAAAATAAAAAATTGCAGAATAAAGACATTTTGGGGTTTATTTACGACTTCAAGTTGCGTCTGGCCCTCCACAACGGCACCCACCCCGCTACAGCGGCCCCGCCCTGGCGAACAAAACCACCTCCAAAGCGGTTTGCACGAAATAGTGAGAAAATAAAAGAATTCCAAAACTCCCATTTCACAACACGCTTTCAACCAACGACACTCAAAAATTACCCATTCACGCTAAGATCAATTTCAGGAGTTCTACTCACCCGAATTCAATTATGTAGGGTCGTACGGATTCCTTAACGACCTACCTAACTACTCATGTAATAAAAAACATAATTATATCACCAATTTCTACCAGATTTTTCTAGACTTTAAAGACTCTGCTTTCGTCCAAATCTAGACTAGGTTGAGAAATTCCAAGTTACTACGAAAAAGTCTCCGACCCAAATTTTTTCTCCGTTGACTTTTCTATAATGACGGAACCCAGTCATTACATTTGTAAATGGTGTTTTCAACTCCCCCTCTCCATGTTCTTTAGTCAACTTCAAACCGAACTCAGTAAGACTGCTGGCAGAGTTACAACTTTTCGTCTGAAACCTATCCAAAATCTCTTTAGCATACTTCATTTTGTGTGATGAAAATCCCATCAAAAGATTGAACAACTTCAATGCCAAGAAAATAATGCATTATTCCAATATCAGTCATATCAAATTCCACTATCATAGACTTCTTAAAACTTTCAACCATGGAGATATTATTGTCGGTGTAAATTAAATCATCCACATATAAATAAATAATGAGTATTTTTCCTTTATCATTAGTCTTTGTAAAGAGTGTGTGTTCATATGGACATTTCTTAAATCCATCCTTAGAAAAATAAGCATTTATATGACTATACCAAGCTTGTGGAGCTAGTTTTAATCCATATAATGCTTTGTTTAATTTACACACCTTATCTTCTTTTCCAACTTTGACATAACCAGAAGGTTGATCAACAAATACCTATTCATCAAAGTCCCCATGTAAGAAAGCCGACTTGTTTGAAAAATGGGCCATGAATGTTGAGCATCCAAAGCTATCACTAGTATGATAGTATCAAGTCGTGCTATTGGAGCAAAAACTTCTCTGTAATCCACACTTAACTCTTGCTTATAGCCTTTAGCTACTAAGCGTGCTTTGTGTCGCTCGACTTCACCTTCCTTGTTCATTTTTTTCTTGTATATCCACTTGACACCGATTGTCTTATGCCCTTTTGGAAGCTCAGTCAACTCCCAAGTGTCATTTCTAGCAATTGATGACATCTCTTCATCCATTGTCTTTCGCCATTTTGCATCTTTAACAGCTTCTTCAAATCTGGTAGGATCACAATTTGAAAATAAGGCAAAATGAATGAGTGGATCTTTAGATTGATCAATTCCAGTTACCTCAAAATCAGTCATTCATGCGGGTGTTTTTTTAATCATTGAGGATGTTCATCTTCTTGTATAGATACTGAAATGGGTGACTAAACTGGATATGAATTTATCGACTTTTTTGTCTCCTCCAACTGTTGTATATCCTTTTCAAAGGCTACTGGATGAACTGCTGATCCCTTTCGTCCCTCTATGACCAAGTAGAATGTTCATCAACAATTACATCACGACTAATCAAGATCTTCTTGGTGTTATGATTATATAACTTATAAGCTTTAGATTGATTACTAACACCAAGAAAAATGCATTTTTATCCTTTATCGTGTAGTTTGATCCTCTTCTGACCTGGACAATGTGCATAAGCTAAACATCTGAAGATTCTAAGATGCTCAACACTTGATTTTTGCCTGCTCCATGCCTTTTAAAATATGAATTCTCCAATCAACAGCTTCTGCCAAAAAAAATTTGAGACACCACTCTTAGTAAAGATGTTGTGCGCCATGTTAAGGATTATACGACTCTTCCGCTCACAAACACCATTTTGTTGAGGGTGTAAGCTACTATAAGTTGCCTTTTGATTTCATTTTCCTCACAAAAAATATAAATTCTTGAGAATTGAACTCCCATCAGTGCGTAAAGCTTTCAATGGACTACCCGTTTCTTTCTCGACAAGTACTTTAAAACGTTTAAAAACATCAAAAGCTGTAGACTTTTTGTGTAAAAAATACACCCATGTTTTTTTACTGAAGTCATCAATAAAGGTTATGAAGTATCTTTTACCACTATTGGAATCGAGACTTATTGGTCCACAGAGATCCAAGTGCACCAATTCCAGCAATGCCTTTGCTCTCCAAGATTTGCCTTGTGGAAATGGACAGTGAGGTTGTTTCCTAACAACACAATTGTCACAAGTTTCCAAAGGAGCTGTAATTTGAGGAAGACCGTTCACCATGTTCTTTTGATCTAGCGTTCTCAGTCTGTTAAAATTCAAGTGTCCATAATGAAAATGTCACAACCATGTCTTATCCTTTAATTTGACAAAGAAATATGTATGATGAATATTGTGTAGATAGAGAAAGAACATTATGTTTCTAGTCATTTTAACTTGAGTAATTAATCAAAGTTTGGCATCTTGAATTCTACAAAATCCATCTTTTATAAAAGGGAAAATGGTTTGAAATATATCCGAACTTTGATCAAAATTGTTGTAACAATTCTTAATTTTGGGATTACCTTTTGTACTATTTAATAGTGTATTTTAAAGATATATAGGTGTCCACGTGAACATCATAAATATTGCATCATTATAAATAGTAACTTGTCCACCTGGATATTTATATATCTTTAAAATTACACTATTAAATAGTGCAGGGGTAATAGGTCCTGCCTAAAGTTTGGGATTGTTACAACAACGGTCAAAGTTCGAATATATTTCAGATATTTTTCCCTTCACAGAAATTTCATACCCCTTCTCTTGCAATTGGCAATACTCAGAAGATTGGTCTTCAAATCTAGAACAGAAAGAACATCATCAATAGTTTGGGAGAAGTTTCTCTTGGTCTGAATTAGAACCTTCCCTTTTCCTATAGCTGCGATTTTGGAGTTGTTCCTGAACTTCACGCTATCTCGAAAAGATTCATCCAAGGTGGAGAAATATGACTTATCTCTACTCATATAATTGCTATATTCAGAGTTGAGGTACCATAAATTCTCATATATTTCCTCTTTCATGTGGAAAACCATCAACAAAGATATCTCTTATTCATCTTGTTCTGCAAAATTAGATTTTTCTCCATGTATCTTAGACAAATCGATTCAGCATTCTGATTTTATAATGACCAAACTTGTGGCATCTGTAACATTTAATTTTGGACTTGTCTAATGACTTAGAGTTGTAGCCACCTCGTCCCTTTACTCTGCCTTGATTGTCATGGTGTTGATGTTGCTGATGATTTTCACTATAGCCTCGGCCTCTACATTTGCCTCTCCCTCTACCATTACCTATGTTGTACCCTTGTCCTCCAAAATAATATTTTGTTGAGGCATTCAATGTCACCTCCTCATTTTCATCTTGAGTGATTTTTTGCTCGTGAAACAACAAAGAGCTTTGCAATTCATCAATTGAAAGCAAATCAATATCATGAGATTCTTTAATAGAACAAACAACAAAGTTAAATTTTGGTGTCATGGTCCGAAGAATCTTTTCAACAATTGTAACTTCATTTGACTTATCGTCGTGGAACCGCATCTTGTTGACAACTGTCATCACCCGTGAAAAATAGTCACTAACTAACTCTTCAGATTTCATTCGAAGAGTTTCAAACTCCAAACGCTGTTGTGCCTTTTGCTGGTTCTGATTTGCCATCCATAACCTTTGCCAATACTCTTTTGATCTTAGAAAATTCTCCATCAACATACTCCAATGATCATAGTGACCATCAAAGCGAGGAATGATTGTTTGCACAAAGTTTTCTGAAGCTATAGATTCACACGTTGCTGCTGCAATTTCTTTAAGTATTTCTCTCACAAAACTGACGATGATACCACTAATGGAAAAACAGAATCTAAGAAATATGAGAGAAAACAAACTTGGACTCTATTCAATAGGCTCAAATTCACTTCTGTCGAATTACAACAATTGAACTCTTTTTAAATAGAGTTGTACTAACTAAAAATAAGTAGCACTAACTCCTACTATCACTCAACTACTAATAAACTGAAAGGATTCTACTATTTTTATTCAACCAACTACTTACGTGCTAAAGATTAAGTCAATTGAAATACTAACGACTGAATAAAGGAAAACAATAACCAACAATATAGACTAAAGAGTAACTAGTAAAAATGGAATGGAAGTCTCAATGATTTTTAAAAAAATGATTTAATCATATCAAATTAAACTGATTTTTAGGTGTTTTTAAAAAAATAAAATTGAAGATTTCAATATAAATTTGTGACCATATCAAATAATTAAGGGAAAAAGGACAAATATACCTCCGAACTATCGTAAATGGTATGTAAATATCCTCCGTCATACTTTTGGGACATTGGTGCCCCTGTCGTTAAAAAACTAGAGCATATATGTCATTCACTCTAACGGAAGACTAAATAGGGACACGTGGCGAAATCTTATCCATCAATAAATATCGGATCAGTGGATAAGATTATGACCCGTGTATGTCTGTAAGTATAAAGGGTATATATGCTCTAGTTTTTGGATGACAGGGGCACCAATATCCCAAAAGTATGACGGAGGGTATTTGCATACCATTTACGATAGTTCGGGGGTATATTTATCTTTTTTCCCAACAATTAAGGTGAATCTTTTATTTTACAAGAAATATTTTAAAAAAAATTACCGAATCAAATATATACAAATATAAAAAAAATTATATGTTAAATTTATAGTACATATAAAAAAAATCTCTGACTTTGGTACTTGAGCCTTGAGGTAAATTTCGTAAAAATAATTATATAATGTTAAATTCAAAACATATATATGCAGCTATAACAACTCAAGTACTCCCTCTGTCCCTAATTACTTATCCGCTTTTAAATTGACACACTATTAAGAAAACAATTATTGACATAGTAAATTTACCATTTTACCCCTATTAATTACGAAGTGGGTGAATTAAAAACTTAGATTTTCAAGAAGTTCTACCTTTTTCTTTAATATTACTAGTTTGTTCTTTGTGATTATTTAAGAGAAAATACATTAAATCATCTTTGAAATTGGTAGCAAAACTTACTTTAACATTTTAATTAGGTGGAATGACCTGAGAGACCATTGTACTTGACTCCGTTTGTAAGTTGGACTCTTATACTCACGATTTTGCCAACTGAACTCTTATACTCATTGAAACAAAATATTTTAAGCAAACCTCGAAAGACTACAAATAAGAATAAAATTTGTAGATTTCATTTTAAAAAAAAATATTCAATTTTTTTCTACATCTTTATTTTGTTGCTTTCCCCAAATATCTTTGTCACGACCCGAGAGTACCCCCTAGTCGTAACATGGCGTATTCAACCCCGAAGGGGTATTATACAAGCCACATAGTCATTCATTGCATTCAATAATGAAAATAGTGCGGAATAAAAAAACTTATTTACATCCACACATTCAACTTCATTAAAATAACTTTAAAACACACAGCGGAAGTCTAAGTCTCACATGGCCATCTTAGACACAAATACAAAACATAAGTAGGGACACGGCCCT
>JAJOOO010081404.1:0-10151 GCA_029582685.1 Solanum piurae
TTTTTCTTTTATTAAAAATCGCTGCGATTTTGTAATATTTTTAATTAAAAATCGCTACTTTTTTCTTTAAAAAAACTAAAACGGCAGATAAAAAAAAATTTAACCAAAAGGGCTTCTGACAAAACAAAAATAAAAATCGCTGTTTATTTTCTCAAAAAAAAAAAACTTTTTTTCTAGCAGCGATTTTGGTTAAGAATTTAAAAAAAAAGGTTTGTTTTTTAATTTAATATTCTTTTATTATTATTTATGATATATAATTCAATTTTTCTCATGCTTCAACAATTTTATTGAGTATGCTGTCGTCTTGTTTATCATTTTTATATTATTAATAATTAATAATAGGCATGAAAATAATAGTACTCGGCATGAAAAACGCTACCCCTGCAACGATGTGTAAGGAAAAAAAAATTCTGACTTAAAATCGTTGCCACAGCAAAAAAGAATTTTTTTTTTACAATGGCAGCGATTTTTACTAATTAAAAAAAATAAAATTAACAAAATCGCTGCTGTGGCAGCGATTTTTATTAAAAAAAAAAAAAAAAATTTTTTAGACGAAATCGCTGCTAGGGCAGCGATTTTTCTCATTTTGTCAGAGGAAAATCGTTGCGTTGCCCTTTTGGTTAGAAAAAAAAGTGATGTGCCATTTTAGAATTTTTGACAATTTTTTTTGCCCTTTAGGCTCCGGACTCTCCTTTTGTATGTAAGTTTGACATAAGAATATAACTATTCACAAAATATAGCATGAAAATCTTATGTCAGAGGTTGGAGGTATGATATTTTTAAAACTTCATGAAGAAAAATCTTTTATTATATCAGAGGAATTAATATATTTTAATTACTAAATATAAGTTTTAATAATCAAAAAAGAAATTGGCTATAAAAAAGATACGTATAAAGAAAAATATTACAAAATGTCTAGGTGGTGTAACATTAAATTTATAGAAAAAATTACAAGTTCAAACGGAAAAGAAAGAAAAGTAAATAACGACATGACATTCATAATAAAAGACATCACATTAAAATATATAGACAATAATATTGTCATATTAATTGAATTACATTTTGTTAGAAGTTGACTTGCTATAGACAAAATATTTCAAATGTATAAAAAAACTAAAATCATAAAAAAATAAACAGAAAAGAAAACATGACTATGTTAAAAATACAGATACATTATATTTCTTGAACTAATATTAAAGGATCTGTATATAAAAAATTAAATATGAATTCTAATACAATAAAATTCAATGTAACATTTGCACTAATTTTTACTTTACATTATTTTTTATTTTATTTTTACTTGTGCACTAATTTTTGTACCTCTCTGTAATAGTTAAGTACATGAATTTTATAAATATTTGAGATTACATATAAAAAGGAAAAAGTACAAACATGTTGTTTTAAAAAGATAAATGATTGTCAAACAACGAAAAATACATAACTATAAATCTTTATCAAAGACTTACTCTTTTACGGGTCTAGTTATGGCGGGATTTAACATGCTTACCCTTAAAATAATTAATTATAAGTATAAATTGGGATTACCTTGATTATATTTATATCCTAAAGATAGAAGAAATGAAGAATATAAAAATATAGTAATCAATTACGAAATTATATTTAAAAACTCAAAAAGATGGAGATATGAAAAATAAAAATTCACTTACAACTTCATATTAGAGAATATTCATCATGTAACTATGATCATTTACATATTTCTCAACAAAAAGAAGATAAATATGCATGAAATTTTAAAGAATACAAATAAATGAATCAGTAAGAATTCTTACAATTATAAATTGGTAATGGAAATTTACAAATGATGTAGACGAAAGATGAGCACAAATTTAGATGAAAGAAGAAAATATAAATAATGTTGTGTGAGTGTCTTTGATAGACTCTTTATTACCCTCACTTATCTTACAAATTAAAATTGAAGGTTATTAGACTCTTCATTACCCGCATTTAAGATCTTGCATTAGGTCGAGGTACATGAATATATGATTGTATTAAGTCGAGGTACATGAATATATGATTGCATTAAGATCTTGGTTGATGCATGAATTTAAATATAACTATTACTTAATATTTAATTAAATAAATAGATATTAATATTTAATTTATTTTAGGGGTAAGATAAGGACAAAATGGTAATTCAACTTTAAGGTTATGAGCTTCCACTTATTATAATAATAATAATAATAATAATAATAATAATAATATATATATATATATATATATATATGATGATTTATAGACTGATTCAAAGTTTCTCCTTAAACTAACAATTTTCCTTTATTCCATGTGACCTTGGAATGAGTCCATACTTGGACTCAATTTTATCTTGCATCTTTGAGATAGGTCCTCGAAGGCCCAGTTTCTCATATTCCTCGAGTCAATCCCCACAGGAAATTGAAAGCTAATAGAAAAATTGGCACAACATGATAATTTATAGACTACATTAACAAAAAATAGCCTATTTTTATGTTTTTGACAAAAAAAAAGTTTTCCTTTATATTTATTTTGTGACTTAATAGCCATGTTTACAACATTTTTTCAACCCCGCCATTTTTTTTTTTTTTTTTTTTTTCGAGTTTTAGAATTTCTATCTTCTTCCGTTAAATATCTCCATTAGAGATCAACTACAACAGTAGCTCTTCATAATAAGTAACTCCTCAAATCATACAAAATATTTTTTTATATTGATTATCTGCGATATTTTTTCAATAAAGAAATTGAAGGTTTCTACATTTCTTATCTTGTAATTGAATACAAGGGTTTTTATAAATTTGTGTTTTCAGTTGTATTTCAATGGGTAAGAGTAGTTCATTCTCAAAAGAGAAAATATGTAGAAAGTGACGAAGATTCCTTTCTCAAAAGAGAAAATATGTACAAAGTGATGAAGATTGCAACGACAATATGAAATCCTTAGAGGAAATGGTAGACAGAAAAATGAAGATGAGTTTGAAAATCGTCAATTATGGGTCCATAATAATTTTGATTTTAAAATTTTTTTCACCTACAACATCAATTTCAACATATATAAACTCGCTTCATTATTCAAGTCAAAGAAACGTTTGATTCTTATTTAATGTGAAACATGAGTTTGTATACATTGAAACAAAACACTATAACACTCTAATATATACATCTTTAAATTTAATGTATACATAGTAGGTATTATGTGTACACAATTGGCAATATGTATACAAATCTAATTTTTATTTATATATATATATATATATATATATATATATATTGTACACATGATCAATAACTGCAAAATATACTTACGTCTACTAATAATGTATACAACAAAAACTAAATATTGTATACATTATAATGTGAATGTATACTTGATTCAATGTATACTTGATCAAATGTATTCAATTGAATACATACTTATTTTAGTAGATTTCAATGTTCACCACATACTAAATGTATATATAAACATATATTGGACGCCTAATACTAAGTTTAGATTAAGATAGTGGATATACAAATAAAATATGAAAATAAATTATGTATACATTACATAGTGCAAACATATATTTGATAAAATATATTTAACTGAATACACGAAAAATTTTATAGTTATGTATACACTAAACAGCTGTATATTATAGTTTACATTTTATATAAATATAGATTGAGTTTCTCACCATAACTTATAGCAAACAATTGAGAAAAATAATTTATAGATGGTAGATTGAGATTAATAAGAATATCCTTTGAAAGAAGAATAGTCACAATTAAATACTTTTGCTAATTATAAGGAGCGATAATTCTAAAGAAACATTTTACTAGTTTTAAGGATAAATTGTTGAAGGTTAGAAGAGAGATGATACTAAATATTTTTTATAATTTAAAGAAAAATAATTTGAAGAACAAGACGTGTGTAAGTAGAAATTTCCTTTCCTATTTTTGTGTAGAATACACGAAAGGCAATTAAATGTACTTTTTAGATTTTTATTTGCTAAATAATAATTTGGCTAAAACATGTCAATTTAATCTAAGAGTGTGTTTGGCATTGTTGTTAGGATGCCAAAATCTCTATTCTAACTTTAGTCATGCTTAACATAATTTCATGAGTGATAGGGGAATGGACGCCCTAGTAAGATAACCCAAATGGTAACAATGAGTGAGTCTTCCTCCAATTTTGAAATCCGGAGTCCATTTTTCTAGCCACATGACTTGACCATCAATATCTATAGATCTTTCTTCTAAATCACACACTTTTAAAATCATCCCCATTTGTGAAATCTAAAAACACAATTCCGAAGTCGAAAACACCAATTTTAATTGTTCCTTTTAGAGAGTTTCTCGGCAAAATTTGGGGTAAATCCTTTTTATTTAGGGTCTTGATCTGAAAATTTTGTCGACGATTATTGTTAGCTTGCATTCATCTGCCATGACCCCATAATAGTCACTGAATTTGAATATGATAGTACTATTCCATTGTGGGTTGAGTATCGAACTTTAACTTGTGATTCGTCATGTCGAATAGTACAATTAGGGTTCTGGTTCTTAGGATTCTATATTGTACCTTGCTAGTTCAAATTCTGAAAAATGTCCTCTTCCCAAAATCCTTGTTGTAGCAGCACTTGGATCCATGATACGCATTGGTGGAGCCAGGATGTTCGCGAAGGGGGTTCGAAGTATAAAGTAATAAACACGTGAGATGAGAAAGAAAAATATTAATCTTAACTCCCTAAATTTACCTTGTCTTGTTATGCTGCGTTTAGGTTCTTCTTACTTTTTACCCTGCTCCATCGAGGTTTTTTTTCAAATTCTTGTGCTCTTTTTTTCTTTAAGTTTTGTCGTGTTTTATTTTATTTTGATTTTTTTTATAAAAAAAATTATGAATTAGTGCCCTTTCAATCATATGTTACTATAAATATCACCAAGATTTTTAAAAAGGGATAAAAATTGACATATTTAGAAAATAAATAAATGACTTCATCTTTTTTTTTAGTTTATTTAATTCAATTTACTAGGTTAGTCATTTGTAAAAAAAAAAAAGATCAATAAATCAAATAAGATTAGTTTAATTTTCATCTCCGTAGAATAAAATTGAAAAAAATATTATGAAATTAAAGAAAGAAAATTAAATTAAACAGATTTTGTTAAAAAAATATTCACAATTTTAATATTTCTTCGTTCGGTTAAATTTAATTTACTTTATTTTATATAAATATTTTTTCTAACTCAAATTAAAATTTAATAAAAAATTATCGTTTCTTCAACTTAGTACACAGAAAGAGAACTATGTAGAAACAACATGAAAAATATAAATAAGAAGAATAAAAGAAAAAATTACAAAGAATGTGGCTAATAAATTTAAACAAAGACAAATTGAAAAAAAAGAAATAGCATAAAAAGAAAATAATGAAAAATAAAAAGGATAAAACTTCACATTGAACCAATGAAGCCTTTTCATTTATTTGGTAATCTGGGCCCAAAACTTCTCAGCCTTTTTAAAGCACAAAAAAAAGGTGAAAAAACACTATTGCACACAGTGAGATTCGAACTCAGCCCTTCCCAGCGGAGCTTGAACCCCTCGACCATTCCACTATCCTTCTCTTTAGTGTTGAGGGGGTTCATTTTAATTAATATACCCATAAAATCAGAATTTAACCTTATATATATAGTGTAATTTTTCGACGAAAGGGTTCAGGTGAACCTTTAGGTACCACGTAGCTCCGCCCCTGATGATACTGTTGGTGTTGCTCCACAAGAGTCCCCATGAATAGCTGTGTGAGCAACCACTTGCTCGAGTAAGGCTGAAAATGAGCTGTTATTTGTAAAGTTAGAACGTGTACAAAGAGAAAAATCAATCGGTTTGCACTACATGTTCATCAATTTCATCTCGTATTTGTTTTGTATACACTTTTTACCACCATTTACACTATTTTCTTATGTTTTTCTTATTAGTTTTTTCTTCTTGTACTTGGATTTGATGTTTTGAGCCGAGCGTATGTCACGACTCGAGCCTACACATTGGATGTGGCCGACACTCGAGAACCATTGCTAGTCCCTAAGTGAACCCTCATTCTGGCTCACTACAAGCGGAAGACTAACTCGAGCATACATAAATATCAAACTGAAAGAAATGCTAAATCAACAGTGTATTAAATCTCAAAGCTCTCTGAATATACTGAGTATTAAACATAAGTTTTAAAGAAAACCTCTGAAATTGAAAAACTCTCCAAAACTGTCTATCTATGAAGCCTCTACTTTACAAAGATGAGTGTCAGGACAAGACCCATAACTTCTCAAGAGAACTACTACTAACAACTTATAAAACTGGAGTCCTTCAAAAGCAAAGAGGTCTTACTCAAAAGTTGACGAGCAGATGAAGTGATCTCAACGGACTCTTGTTGAGGATCCTAAGAACCTGTATCTGCATCATTAAAAAATGCAGGTCAAATAACATCATTACATTGAATGTACGAGTATGTAATATAGCTGAATAACAAATAAATGAATGAAATGATTGCAATAGATATAGATATATACTCAACTGAATGTAAAGAAATAAAGAAGTGAAATTATTAAAACTTTACAAAAATACTTACTCATCTCTGAACTCAACATATTAAGTGATATAATAAAACTACACTTTTAACTTTATTTGGGACACTCTCTAACTAACAACCATCACTACGAGCTACGTGATGATACAACATCTCGCCCATACTGTCAGAACTGTCTTATACCATGTCGGGGTATAGAACCTCTCAACTAAGTGGATCCACTAAGAAATAAGGATTCATCTAAAAAGTATGATCATGTACCCATGTTGGCAAGACATGGTTCATGAGAATTTTGAGTTGTCTGAACTAGGGGTGTGCAAAAACCGAACCGACCGATAAATCGAACCGAAAAAAGTGTAATTGGTTTATTGTTATTGGGTTATTGGGTTAACGATTATTAAATAGTTTTAAAAATAATAATTATTGGGTTATCGGTTCGGTATCGGTTTTTTATATTGGGTTAACCGATAACCCATTAAGAATATAATAATTTACTATTTTAATTTTTAGTCATACATAAATATCAAATAAAAAATATTAATATAATCACTATATTATACTTTAACTATAAGGACCCTACACAATTTACATTACTTAATTAACTCTGCTCTCTGCATTTACCCTTTAGGTTTTAGTATTACTTTAGTCTTTACTTTCACAACGTCAAAAGACCTAAAACACTAAGAACGATGACGACAAAGGTTAGGCAACGACTAGGGTTGTGAATTGTGAATATTTGCTATACTTTTACTACACCAAGCATAATTTTTGCACTCAATGAGTCACTAGATTTTCCTCTTTTTTATTTCGCGTTAGATTGTTGGACAAGTCATGTATTTGTTTTGAAATCATTTTTTTATTGGTTAAACCGAAACCGAACCGTTAAAGACAAAAACTGATAAATTGAAAATCGATAACAAATATCTTATTGGTTTGGTTATCGGTTCAGCATATTTAAAAATAGAAAACCAATAAACCAAACTGATAATACTTAAAACCGAACCGAACCGATCGATACACATCCCTAGTCTGAACTCATCCTCATACCAGTGCTCAATACTACTCTTAATAATATATATATATATACACACACACACACACAAACACTCATGCTTAAATGTATGAAACATATTATTTCTCTGGTTTGAGATAATTGCTCAAATTATCCTTTTAAAAGAGGTAACTGCTCTGAAATATCTCTGAACTCATTGTTCAATTAGAAAACAAGGTTTCTCTTTGCTCAATGTAAAAATAATTTCTTTAGGTTGAGATAATTACTCAAAGGGCCTCTTTAAGAGTTAACTTCTCTGTACTCCATCTTTCTAAGAACTCTTTTATTTTTCTCAAAATAGTACTCTCTTTCTTCATGTAAAAATGGAACATTTGGAAAATACTTTGTTCCCTTATACTATAGCTCAAATCTTGGTTAAAACTCTTTTTCAAATTCCTCTTTACTTTCTCAAAAACTCTGTTTAAAACAAAATGTTGGCTTTAGAAGATTCTCAATTTATAACTCAAAATAAGGTTCATCTTAAATATAATCATGAACAACTCAACTCAAGGATCTCAATAACAATATAGAAAAACTTAATACTCAGAACTCGACAATACTAATCATCTCAAGAATACTCAATTAATATAGGGTTCATGCTGAAATATAGACATGAACGAATCAACTCAAAAATCTCAATGCATAACATATAGCGATTCAATAATTGAGAATAGAATTTTAAAAAGAATCGGGATCTCAAGAACTAAAAACTCAACATCAACTCATCTCAAGAATACTCAAATCTAAGGGTAGAACCCTAGATTACTCTATTACTGATTTAATAATAGATGTAGAGCATGAGGAAAAACTAGTCCAACACTATGATAGACTTACATACCTGGAAAGAACAAAGTTCTTGGCAAAATCGATGAAATTTGAAGAACACTTAAAAACCCTAGCTCTTCTCCTCTTGAATCCTTGCTCTAAGTCTTTGAAGTGTTAAATAACGTAAAAGAATGTTTTTACACTATTTAGACCCTTAATTAGGTGAAAAAGGGCCATGGTTTAGGCTTAGAAGGGGTGGAAAGAGACTAAACTACCCCTCTTTAAAAGCTGACAAAAATTGTCCACGGGACTATCTACGGTTCGTGGTTTGAGCTACAGAACGTAGATCCCATATGTGGAATTTATAATGAATTTTTAAGGCTCAAAAGTTCATTTACGGGTCCAAACGACGGCCTGTAGTTATTATTATGGCCCATAGGATGGATCCGTAGGAATTGGGTCCCAAAAATTGACTACCAATACTTTTCCGACGACTTGACAGGATGGGTCGTAGTTCAAACGATGGTCCGTCGTTCACAGACTTAGACAACTCTAATATGACAGTCTCTGGTAAAATGATCATAACCTTTTACTCCAGACTCAAAATAAAGCAAACTTGGTAGCGTTGAAAAGAGGACTCAAAGACCTTCAATTTGATAGGTCATGGGCCACCTAAGTCATTATGTACTGGGAGATATGATCGTTTGAAGTTGACCTAAGTAGAATCTTATGTCAAAACTTAATCGGTAACAAAGCTTTCAACTCAACTTTGTGCTAGGGGGTTCTTGTGACCTTAAGTCATATCCAAATCCATTCGAACACCAAAGAACTGAACTTTACACATATGAGCAATTTAAGAATCACCCGATACAATTTGATACGTAAATGAAGAATGGTTCAAGTCTTAACTTAGAAATTTTCGGGGTGTTACAGGGTCTTTCGAAAACAACCTTTCTACCTCTACGAAGTAGTGGTCAAGTCTATGTGCGCTCTTCCCTGCTAGATCCCACTAAGTGAAATTTAACCGGTTATGTTATTGTTGTTTTATTTTTTTACTAGCAATACAACTATTTTAAGCTAGCGTTTGGTCATAGATTTACAAATATTTTTCGCAAGTAATTTTTGGTTGAAGTTCTTAGTGAAGTTTTACCATGCGTTTGACCATAAGATTTTGAGGAAAATATTTAACTTTTTAAGGAAATGTGATTTATACCCATAAGTTCTAAAAATTATTAAAAGTACCCATAAGCTTGTATTGTCATTATATAATGAACATCTTCCTTGAAAAGTCATGACAACGAACATAATTAATATAAATTCTAAAAAAAAAGAAAATATCAGTGATTTGTATAAAAAAACTACTATTACTACTTATTATAAGTGACTTCAAAGAGTAAACTCGAATAAAAAATGATAAAATATATTTGCAACGATATAATTTTTTTGTTACGATCCGAGACTATTCCCTAGTTGTAACATGGTGCTTATGTCACGCCCCGAGACTACCCCCGAGACGCGGACACGGGACCTAAGACCACAAGTGATCCCAAGCTAACCCTGCTGGCATGATCATGAGTATACTAAAGATAATAAACTTATGCGGAAGCTAAATCATAAATAAAATGAAAAGATGGGGAATACCCATATACTATACTGAGATATATGAAAACTGATGAGTTTAATACAAAGAAGT
The DNA here is from genome assembly GCA_029582685.1 of Solanum piurae. Taxonomy (NCBI): domain Eukaryota; kingdom Viridiplantae; phylum Streptophyta; class Magnoliopsida; order Solanales; family Solanaceae; genus Solanum; species Solanum piurae. The sequence goes on from JAJOOO010081404.1 coordinate 10,046, forward strand.
TATTAACACACAACTAAGCTGAATCTAACTATGTCTGAAATAAGCCTCTAAACTGACTTGAAATGTTGGGACATGCCCCAACTAGATCTAGCAAAAACTGAAACTA
>JAJOOO010081406.1:0-19637 GCA_029582685.1 Solanum piurae
CTTTGAACACTCCCTTGTCATCTCCTGTCCACCACAATTTATCCTCACCTGGCTGTAGTCCAGTGAAAGTGTTCACAATGTTTAAAAATTCAGCAACTTTCACTATTTCCCAATCATTAAGGTTTCTTCTGAAAATGAAATTCCATCCTTGTGGTGACCAAAGATCTGCTATAGTGCTTTGTTGAAACATGATTAGGTTGTAGATGTCTGGAAAGAAATCTTCCATGTTGCCTTTCTCATGCCAAATGTCCTTCCAAAATCTGGTCTTACTCCCATCCATTACTTTTGCCTTTGAGTTACTTTTAACTTCATTCCACAAGCTTCTGATGGACCTCCAGAGGCTAACACCATAAGGAGTGGTTACTTATTTAATTATCCAGTTGTCCTCTTCTTCATATTTAGCTCCAATTACTTTCCTCCATAGCATCTGGTTGTTGTTTGCATACTTCCACAACCACTTCATACTAAGAGCCTTGCTTTGCAATTTCAAATTCTTTATTCCTAGACCTCCATTTTCCTTGCTTGTCATGACTTCTTCCCATTTAACCAAATGAAAACTTTTCTTTTCTACATATCCCATGACTCATCTAGGAAAACTTTTTTGATGAAGACGAATCATCAAAAAACAAAGGATCAGTTAGGATAGCCTCTTGTAGTTTTTCTTTTCATTCTCTCTCTCTGTCTTGCTCTTCCCTTTTTGGTACTTACCTAAATAGTTGATTATGAATCTCTCTGAAGATTTATGTGGTGAAGACCTGGATGCATGCATATTTTTCTCCACAATGTTAACTAGTTTGTTCCTTATGGAGATTCCCCCACAGTGTTTTATACAATATTGGCCCTAAACTTCCATTTTTAATTTTCCTGGTCCTTATTTTGATAAGTTAAACAGAGATCAAATCCAAACTTCTGCAAGTTGACAAGTTGCCGATCCCTCGAAATGTGCATCTTATATCAACAGTACTAATTGATTATGGTTAAAATGGAGAAACTATGGAGGTGCAAGTAGACAAATTGCTTATCCCCTTGAAATATGCATATTGTTCAACTATACCAATTGATCCCTTGTGTCTTTGTTTGTTTGTTCTTCTTTTGTGGACATCTTTGCCTTCAAATCTAGTAGGCACTGTACTCTCCTTATGACATTTCTTTACTAATGAGGAAAAAGATACTTACTGACTAGCTGTTTAGAATCTTAGAATCTATAACATGATTTCTGTGAGTAAAATCATAAATCTGTTCAAATTAGTTGTTGCATCCCGATTCACTGCATTTCTGATGTCAGACTCTGAATTTGTTGTTGAATTTATGAAGGCTACATATCAACTCTGAGGAACAATGTGCGGTCACGTGCCTGGGGAGCTGCAGTTGGCTGCAGCTATCGTATTGAGCGGTGCTCCGTTGTGAAGGTGTGGATTACCATTCTTCAGTCCTTCCCTTCTGTTCTTTCTGGTATAGCAATAAAAGTTCATTTTTTTGGTAAGGTAAATAATTTTATCAATAATTGGAAGAGCACTTCTTTCGGAAATAACCTCTCTACCTAACAAGGTAGGGTAAAGTCTACACACACTCTATCCTCCTAGACGCCACTTGCTGGAAAATAATGGGTATGTTGTTGTTATTGTAATGGGAAGATCTTCTGTTTACAAGTGATATGCCAAAAAGTAGAGAATCTTAATCAAAATATGATTCTGGCGAGCAGCTCCTAATTTTCTATACAAATTGTAACCTCATCGGTGCACCAAAAAGAAACTACGGATCAGACGCCATTCGTCAAATGTAGATATTCATTCATCCCTCGAAAGCTCTTCTATTTTTTCCACTGAACCCACATGAGTTCTAGTGGAGCAACATCCAGGCTCTTCTTCGAATTCTCTTTCTGAATTTCTAGTGGAGGGTCTCTTTCAGTGTACCTACTTTGTTTTGCCTAACTCTTAGTTTTCATTAGATGATTGTATATACTTTGTGGATGGACTTGCATTTACCAGCTATTTTTGCCTAGATACACATTTATTTACTTCTGATTTATGTATGCGAGTAAATTCTTTGTTATAACTATTGAATGTGCAGTTATCTCTATGTGGAACTTTGTACCGCCTCCTATATAACCTTTTTGATTATTTGTCTCGTCCTTCAGAAAGGAGGTGGAACAATCGATCTTGAACCTTGTCTAACACATTCCTCAACCTTGGAGCCTACTCTTGCTCCGGTGGCGGTAGAGCGCACTATGACCACTCGAGCTGCAGCTTCGGTATTGTTTCACTTAAGTAGAAGTTCATTCTGCTTTCTAAATTTGTTAAATGTTATATGACAAAATCATTTACTCACTTTCCTGCTCTGGTAGCCTAAAATTGTTTATCATTCTGCTGTTTTTTCTCTATAAATAGCATAATCAGCGCCCCCAACGCCTAGCTCAAGTGGCAAAAGGTGGAGGATTTGTGGCTTAGGTCGCAGGTTCAAGCCCCACACCATACAAAGCGAAGCCTGGTATTTAAGTGGAGAAGGGTAGAGGGGCGGGCCCATTATCCACCGAGTTTAGAAGGCTGTGATTGGTCCAAAGGGCGGGTCACATACAGATTTCTCGGTTAAAAAAAAAAAAAAAAAGCATAATCAGCTGAAAACCATCTAGGCAGAGACTATTGCTGGCTGTTTCTCTTTTCCATTTCTGTAGGCTACTGCTAAACCCCTTTTTTACTCTAAAGCTGTCAAACTAACATCTAATGGATGTAATCCTATCCATTTAAACAGTTCGATAGAAAAGGATAAACATATGATAAAGAGGATTTCGGTTTATTCGTGGGAACATGATTTTGCCTCAACTAATGAGGTAGCTTTATCTTTAAATTTTAAAATAATAACATAAATTTAAATTCTGAAACTTGGAACTTCCAGCATCTATACCTTTTTGGAGTGATCCGATTCCTTCTATATGATTCATCATATAAACATCCCAAGTACATCACAGTTGAATTCGAGATAATACTCAGTCTTTATTTATCATATTATTATCTTATCTACATTTTCAATGAGATGTATTATGCTGCGACTATTTAGGATTAAGGGAATGACCTCGCACAGTTCTGCATGTCGAAGATTAGGCTTCTCACTAGCCTGCATGGGGCAAGGGACTTGTCATGGAAAACTCAATATGACACAATTGTTTAGTAATTCTGTGCTTCCTATGCAAGAATGATTTTAAAATGTAAAAAGTTACTTCCTACGGATTAAAGCTTTCTGCTTGATCCAATGGTAATGAAAACTGCATATAACTTACTCAAAATAGATCTGACACTCCATTTTAGGTTAATCAATGCGATCTGATGATCCTCTTTTTGTTATGCATCTTTGCTTAAGGTACTGAAAGAAGGAGATTTTAATCTTTGTTGTAGTGTATTGTCGTTTGCTACTTTTACTTTAACTCAGCCCTCAACTTTTCTGTTGGTTACCCTCTTTGTAGAATGCACTACGACAACAGAGGTTTGTACGTGAAGTGACAATTCAGTTCAACTTATGCAATGAGCCTTGGTATGTACTGATTTTCTGGATCAGCTTGCTCTTCAAATAGATGTTTTTTTCCATTCCTTAGATACAGAACTTTCCAGTTATGCATAGACTCTTGATATGTTGTTGTTGTTGTTGTTATGCATAGACCCTTGATGTGGTATAATTTCTGGATCAGCTTGCTGTTAAAGCTTTTTTTCTTCTCATTCTGATTTTTCTGTTGGGTTATGTTCATAACAAAAGAAGTAATTTTAATACTTATGGTAAATAATTTACGGGGAGCAACCATTTTTGTTTCCACACTTTCTAGTGGTTTATCTTAAGATATTTTTCAAACTTATTGGAAAGGAGAACCCCAGGTAAATTTTCTCTCAGATCATCTTTTCTCTTAAATAATGTAAAACTAAAGGAGGACCCTTTAGTTTTCTTAATCTCGATGGTAGGGTGCTTGGGACTTTAAGGACATTTCCCTGGTAGGTATGGTCTTTGTAATCGTGTGTTGAGCTTTTCCCCGTATGTTAATAAGCACTTGAAGTATGAGTTTGTATATCAAGGATGATCAATGCTATGTTTTACTTGTCATGCTCTATCCTCTGACTTGTGGTTTTGAGTCAGTAACAAAGCCGGTGGTTTGATTGATATCCTTGAAAACAAAGCCCACTTTACTGGCTCATTTACCTTGAAAGGTTCTTTTTGATATTTTTGCCTAATGAGCTGTAGCCTATGGTTTATCCAGGCTTCTATTTACTTACTGTTGCTCGTTTCTTTCCCCAGGCTCAAATACAGTATTAGTGTTGTTGCTGACAAGGGTCTAAAAAAGGCCCTTTTTACATCTTCGCGCCTGAAAAAGGGAGAAGTTCTTTACTTGGAAACTCATTCTAAGAGGTAACCACTGGCTTCCATGGGTAAAAATGTAACTCCATACAGTTCTCTTAGTCTCTTATATTCCTTGCATGTTTCCTCTGATAAGAGCGAAAAGGAAAGAAAAATCATTGAGAAAGTGATTGATATGTGATCTTTGATAATTTTCTGTCCAATTTGTACCTTCTATTGTGATCCTCATTTTCCTTCACTTCCTGACACTTGTTAATTAACCTGAAGGTATGAGCTCTGTTTTAGTGGTGAAAAGATGGTTAAGGCTACAACTTCTCAGATGCTTGAAATGGACGTTGACAAACCTCAAACTTACAATTTACACATGGCAAACGGAGAAAAAAATGGAGTGAATGGTGAGAATACGATGGTAGATATGTTCCGACTGTCTCGTTGTAAGAAGCCCCTGCCTCAAAAACTAATGCAATCAGTTGGAATTCCTTTGCCCCTTGAACATGTTGAGGTATTTATCCTTGTTTCAATACAAACCTATATTGCTCGGACTTTTTCAAAAATGCCCATAGATGCATGTCAAATCTTCTAAAAAGTAGTGCATTTTTGGAAGATTCTACACTAATATGGCAATATTTTTAGAGAATCCAAGCAACATTTGTATAGTAGCAACACCGTGTAATAATGGTTCACTTCTTAGCGTGAAGAAAAAGTAACATGTGCTGTGAACCAAAGCTACTCCCCTTCTCAGGGTCTACTTTTACCTTGATTGTCTAACAATGTTGTTATTAACTTTTGGAAGGTTTTGGAGGAGAATCTGGAGTGGGAGAACATTCAATGGTCACAAACTGGTGTTTGGATTGCTGGAAAAGAATATCCTCTTACTAGAGCACATTTTCTTTCCCCAAATTAGGCAATGCTTTGTAATAGGGGTTTTAGATACAGTTTATCTATAAGACAAAGATGTACTGTGGGATTGATACTGATTAGAATGATAAATTGTGAATCTCATGAACAATGTTTTGTGAACATTGTGCATATGTTGATTTCTTCTTCCAATTTCTCTGTTGTTTTTCCTTTCCTTATTGATGATTCGCAAAATAGAAATTCAAGAATTTAGACATTTTTCGTGTGTATTAGTTCATTAATTTTTTGAAAATTAGTCTACCCAAAAGTTTTCAAAAAAATTGCCCAGAAGCTATTTCACCAAATATTCATGGGCAACACACGAAAAATTGAAGAAATCACCCAATTCCTATAAAAAGGCAACCAAATGCCCAAAAATGCTTCGAATCATGGTGAGGTTATATATACTACTCTTCCAACTCCTTACGGAGGGTTTGGTAAAAAAAATTCAAAAAAATTGTCTGGAATTCATTTCACCAAATATTCATGAGCTAATATACGAAAAATTGAAAAAAATCGTCTAATTCCTATAAAATGACTCCTAAATGCCCAAAAATATCGTGGATCATAGTGAAGCTAACGTACTGCTCCCCCAATTCCTTACAGTGGGTCTCGTAAAGTTTTTTCAAAAAAATGCCCGCAAGCCATTTCACCAAATATTCATGGGCTAACACACACAAAAAATTGAAACAATCGCCTAATTCCAATAAAATGACTCCTAAATGCCCAAAAATATTGTGGATCATGGTGAGACTATACGCCCCACACCTTACGGAAGGTCTTGTAATGTTTTTCAAAAAAAGTCGCCAGGAAGCCATTTCACCAAATATTCATGAACTAACATACACAAAAAAATTTGAAAAATTTGCCAAATTACTATAAAATGTATGTTATATGCCAAAAAAATGTCGTGGATCATAATGAGGCTATAGGTACTGATCCCCCAACTCCTAACAGAGAGTCTCGTAAAGCTTTTTTTCAAAAAAAAATCGGCCGAGAGTCATTTTACTAAATATTCATGGGCTAACACACACGAAAAATTGAAAAAATCACCTAATTTCTATAAAATAGCACCTAAATGTCCAAAAATGTTGCAGATCATAGTGAGGCTATACATATTGCTCCACCAACTCTTTACAGTGGGTCTCATAAAGTGTTTTTAAAAAAAATTGTCCGAAAAACTTTTCACCAAATATTCATGGGCTAACACACACGAAAATTGAAATATCACCTAATTCATATAAAATGGCTTCTAAATGTCCAAACATGTTGTAAATCATGGTAAAACTATATATATTGCTCCTCCAACTCCTTAGGAGGGTCTTGTAAAGTTTTTCAAAAATATCATTAAGAAGCTATTTCACCAAATATTTTTGAACTAACACACACGAAAAATAGAAAAAATCACCTAATTCTATAAAATGGCTCCTAAAAGTCCAAAAATGCCGCGGATCATGGTGAGGTTATATGTACCGACTTTTTCGTGTGTATTTATCTATTAATTATCTAGAATACATGTGATCAACTCTGTTCAAAGTAAAACCTTCTGCTATCATCCAGGTTGACAATGATATTAAGTTGCTATTATCAGATCAGTAGATAACAACAGAATGCAGAAGAAAGCATCTCAAAATTTGGGCACAGAAAAAGGAAAAGAAGATGATTCTCAGGTTGAAGGATGAGTGTTATCTTGCTAGTATTACAACTTACTATGGCAAAGCAAAAACTAAATGCTTCTCAGTTCTCACTATGGCAAACACCAATTCTACCTTTCCTCTTTGACAGTATATCCAGGAAAGTAGTCAGGTCCAAACCTCTATTCAAAATCTAGCATCTTACATATAAGGTTCTAAAATAGATCGCTCCCGGTAACTGCTGGTGAGAAGCAGCAGGTATCCGGTGGAACTAGTCTAGGTGTGCGGAAGCTAGCCCGAACACCACCGTCATCAAAAAAGAAAATTATATTGTGAATATGGGGTATAACTTTTCTCCACTCATCCCATGAACACATGAAAGTATTCACATTTTTTCTCCAAGAAGCATGAATCACCACTCATCCCATTTATTGATAAAGTCATTCCACATTGCTGCTGTAATGGAATCTCTCAATGCAGAGGCACTCTGTTCTTGTACCTGAAAAGCCAAGTGTGGATCAGGATTGTCATCTAAATCAGGTAACTCTTCTACATATCTTCCTTCAATGTCTTTAAACAACCAGTCACTCTTATCCTCACGCCGGATGTGATTGTGAATAACACATGCAGCTATAACAATGTCCCTCTGTGTATGAAAGGCATATTGAGGAGCAAGTTTGAGGATTGGAAATCTTGTTTTCAGCACATCAAAAGATTTCTGAATGGCATTTCTAAGTGATGCATGCCGGTGGTTAAATAACTCGTTTGCATTTCTAGGTAATAGATTAGCACCTCGATATTCAGGAAGATGATACCGAATTCCTGGAAATGGAGCAATAAATCCATTCATATTAACATAACCTGTATCAACAAGATAATATTTCCCTGCAACAGACAATTTGTTGATAAATATCAATGAGTTGTTAGAGTATGTGTAGAAAAGAAAAATGAACTAAAGTAAAGACAAAACTATTATGTTTAATAATTATGAACAACCTTCAGGAATTGGAGGGAAGTTTTGATCAGGATCATCTAGAACTGCTCTCAGTACCCGTGAATCTGTAGCTGAGCCTTCCCAGCCAGGGTAGACAAATATAAATTGGAGATCCAATGTGCACGCTGCCAATACATTTTGGGTCAAAATACCCTTCCTATTACGAAAACGAGATTGATCCTTGGCTGGCACATGAGCAGGGATACGCATGCCATCGATGACACCAATGCAATCCTGTAATAAAAAAGTCAGGTCAATAAGTCCAATCTACAATGAAATGAAATAAGAAAGAAGGGGATCAAAGGGTAACCTCAAAATACGGGTAGAATCTATTACTTTCAAGGATCTGGAGAGGAGTGCTGACTGGAGGAAGTTGAAGGAACTCGCGTGATAACGACTTAAGTGCCCTCAATACATTATTAAAATGCCTGCTTATTGTTTCACCAGAGTGCTGATAACGCTCTTGTATTACCCTGTTGCGTTCATTGAGGCCAACAATGTTCAAAAAGATTGCCAATTGCTCCTCTATCATAACACCAGCTGTGTCACGTAGCATGGCTCTTTCTCGAAGGATGTTACATAGCTTGTGAAAAACATGTTTATCCATCCTTAACATTTCCCGACACACATCATTGTCGGCACTGAGCAGTTCGCTCAAGAACCCAGACCCTTTAAGAGTTGAACCACGAGAAGGCTGCCTAGATATACAATTATAATAGTGGTAACCAGCCGCAGCAGCAACTAATTCCAGTTCATCCAATTCTATGTCGACATCATCCATGCTTTGGTGTATATATCTCCAAATGGATTTTAAAAAGTATTAAGAGAATGTCCTACATGATGTGAATTTGGTCAATTGATCATGAATAATCATCAAATCAACATTTTAAGCTGTCATGTACCTTGCGCAACCAATATGAAGTTAAGAACACTATATCGGAAAACCAAATGTGTGTGAAACAACCATCAATAATGAATTAAGACTAAATATGCAATCAACAATAATAACTATGCCATTGAACAAGTTGGGGTCGGCTACATGATACCTCACTGACCATGTTTCTCTGTTTAATCTTAACTCATGTCATCATCATAATTCATACCAAACAAAAATAAATGTGAAAAATATGTTGTGTACATATAAATTGATTAGGTCAAAATGCTCCTAGAAAAGCAACAGGTTCAAAATGAACGTACTAACAAGACTAAACCTATTCCCACCTAAAAGATATCACCTATACAAATCTTTATCTTCCATTGTGCCCTAATTTTAGCTAAGTCAGCACTGATTCTAAGAAATTGTTGGTCTTTGTAGACAATTTCTTTCCATGTGATTTTAGATCAACCCCATTCCCTTTCAGCACTTTTACTCATCATAGTTCCACACCTATGGACTAGTGCATATGTAGGTCGATGCAGAACGTGACCAAGCCATGTCAAGTTGGCAGCTCTCACTTATTCTCAATGTGTGCTACCTGCACCTTTTGGCGAATGTGGTCATTTTTAATCTTATCCAAATATACAATCAAAATCCAAGAAAATTTTCTACATAAAAGCCATGAACTTATAAAAAAGTATACATGTCCTTAAGTTGGTTGCACTCGACAAAATAGTTCTATTTGTAGAAAACTATATTTGTATATTCCTAGTTTTTAGCAATACACCTTGTATACAGACACTATTTGCCCTTTTAGGTGATAAAATTTGATTACTTCATCAAAAAAATATAGCTTCAGTCTCTTCCAGCATTTGACAGCAAAATAGAAGCACCATGAGGTACTTGTTTTCCTTGCAAAACCACCTTTGAAATGAAAGTGAGCTCTCTGTGGATCCCTAACATATCTTTTTATGAACTCAAATATAGCACATAGGGAGAGCTTAACCAAGACCTAAAGCTAACTGAATTCATTTACCGAAGAGAATGTGATACACTAGCTAAAGTAGAGCCTTGTTAAACCAAAACTTAGAGTAGGGAGTATCAAAATTATATCTTTAATGGAAAAATTAGCACATACAACAGAAAAATAACAGAGCATTTCTAAAAGATATTAGCATTTAGGTATACGTCTCTATAATTTTAGTTATTCTTCCCTTTGACATAGCTAAATCAAGAATCAAATGACGGTAAAGATAGATCCCACCCCACGAAGCTCTGAAGAACGTTAAAAGGCTTCCTCCAACTAAGAAGTCACACTGAAAACAACATTGCACATGGTCTCATGCATCAGATAATATATACAAAAAGACGACATTCAAAGATAACTAAAACACACCACACAAATTATCAACAATCAATGTTCATAGTTATTTTTCGCAGAAAAAAGGAAAAAAACAGACAGTCCCTCATTTTCATAATAATCTTGTTTCATCTCCAAAACAATCCCAATTTGCATTCACATTTCATTGCCTTCAACTGTCCCAAACATAAACAAACAAACAAACAGATGAAAACCAAATATACAACAAAAATGGTAAATTAAAGAAACCATGATTTATTTCAACAAGTATCACCAAACCCCAGAAATCCATATACAATTCAATGAACATCAAAAAGACTACATTTTTCAGAAACCCACTAACAGAAACAAGAATCCCCCCACCCCCACCCCCACCCCATGGACGAATGTAGCTTTCAACACCCCTATTGCCTAAAACGAAGCAATTTTTTTTTACCAAAAACAAAAAAAAGATTAATAAACAGAAAAGGGTCTTCAATTACCTGAGAAGAAGATCGTATTGGAGAATCCAAATGTGTAAAAGTTGAAGTAAAAGAAGCAACTTTTATATGAAAAAGATTTTTTGGGGGTTTTTCTTTAGGCCAATTGAAGGGTTTAAGAGTGTTTTGTGAAAAGAAAAAAAAAAGCCCAAAAAAGTTTTTATGTTTTGAGATTTACTTCAAATTATGTTATTTTTGTTATAAGTTGTTGTTTTTGGTATGATTTGATTGTTTTTTTTAGCAAAGCTATCTTTTAGATAAAAATAAATTTTGCGTATGTTATATTATTTTATGTCTCACTTTATAGGATTATACTATGTATGTTGTTAGTTGTGATGTTGTTGAGATTTACTTTGAATAAGAAAAAATATATGTTGATGTGTATTATTTGATCGTAATAAATAAACTTAATTGGATACTTATATTAGATGATACTCACTTGTCATTTTTATTTTTTTTGATGAAGTAAGTTGTTTCATTACCGACATCAAGTAGATGTAAAGAGTACAAAAGTAGATATGCTACTCACTTTGTCTTATTTATGTGTCTTAGTTTAACTGGACGTAAAATTTGAGATATGAGATTTTCAGTTTTTGTTCTTGAATTAAAATATGGCACAATATTTGATATCACGAGATAAATCTGATATATGAGTGAAAAAAAGATAAAGAAGTGAATATTATAGTTCATTATTTTTCAAACTGTGTATCATTAATCGTCAAAAATTTCTCAATTATGAAAGAACTAATGACAATTTATGTTTTGGTTGTCGAACCGTGCATTATTAATTCTAATTTTTTTCTCAATTATATATAAAAAACTTATGATACACTTTATTTTCGGCCCCTTATTCCATGTTCGATATCGTATTTTTTCATTTATAAAAAAAGCTTATGACATAATTTATTTTCAATTTTCCATCCAATAGCCAATACACATTTTGATTGGTTGTTCATGCTTAGGACCATCACAATAGCTGGTTCTGTTTTGCAAGAGGGAGAGATGAAGTACATAATTGGTCTCACTTAGCATGCCAAAATTTGATTGCAGAAATAGTTTGAGTACTTGAGAGAGTGTTTCTTTCATGGTACAAAAATTATTTTGAATTTGGATGAAGAACTAATTCGAATAATTTACTTAATGAAAGAAAATGCTACTCTATCCAATAAAAACTATACGAACAAGCTATTTCTAGAAAAGCTATGGTGATCCTTCAATAGGTATTACAAAAAATCATGTATTATTTATATATAGATCAATTTCATTATGCTGACTTTTCGTGAAGTAGCACATACTTTCAATTGTTATTATCAAACTTGAGAATATTCTTTTCAAATAGCTCATAGTAATTCTCAGGTTCAATCCAATTTTCATTAATAAAAGTATTATTCATACTTTCAAGATCTATTATATATAACCTTACTCGCTTCGATTTTTAAGTTTCTTAAAATTCGAATCTAAACCCTTCGATTGAATATCATAACTAGTTCTTGTTCAATAACAAAAGGCATTTTGATTTTTAAAAAAATTAATTAATTAATGTAGCATGCCAAAATTGACTTTTCAAGTTGTCACAAACAAATTAATTATACCCTTGTGGGAACCTTTTTTTCCCAAGCCACATAAAATAATTATTCATAAACTAGAAAAATAATTACAAAAATTGTGGAAGTTGAGTTATTGAGATTTTTCTGTTTTTTTTTTCTTCATTTGGCTTCAATTTAATTAGTTGAATAATTCTTCTTCTTCTTCTCTTTTTTTTCTTCCTTTTTTCCAATTTCTCTTTTCTTCTCGACGATCGCCGGAGATTCAATCGGAAAATTCACCAACCGTTTATGGATTGCAGAAGCAGATCCCTATCAGCATCGCCGTCCGCCGTCTCCGACGTCGTCAACAACCAATATCCGATTCTTCAGTTTTCATCTCAACTCTCTAATCCTTCATACACTCCTTTCACCCCGTGGAAACGATACCTCCGGTTCAGTTTTTCCTGATTTATCTTTCAATTTATTGTATTCGAAGAGAACTCCAGAAGGTATATTGACGATTTCACCCTTGATTCTTGCCTACATATGTTTACTAAGAACTGCTTTTCTTAAACTATTAGCTGAAGGTTGGATTTTTACTGCTTTATAAAAAAAAACAAAGGGAAAATTGGAGTTTAGCTGTTTCTGAATTGTGTAAAGGTTTTGTATGTTGTAGGAATTCCTTTATTTTATAACTGTGTTGTTTGTACCAGTTTGCGCACACCTAGACTACGGATACCCCATCGACAACATGTACCATAAGTAACCTAGAACAAATAGAAAGAAATCACCTTGTATTTAGTTTCTGGAATTGAACCTGCGACCTTGTCGTGCTCAAGCCACACCCTTAGGTTAAGCTGTAGGAAATTATAAGTTTAGTGAAGCTGATAATTATTGGACATTAAGGCTTTGATTAGGAACATATATTACTCTCTCCTTTTACTTCTACTTATCTACTATTCCAAAAATTGTTTTTCACTTTTATTTGGCACTTTTAACCTAAATTGCTTGGAATTTCCAAAAATGCAGCCGCACCCGTGTTGGATCCTCTAAAAATGGGACCTGACATGCACCAGTGACATGTTTGAAGAGTCCGAGCAACATAGCTTTTAACATATTGAGAAAAGGCAATTTTTTTCATGTTTTACCCTTAGCGTTAATCACATATTCCCCAAATTATTTTTCAAAATCTTAATACTAAACATCAATTAAAATGGGCATTATGGTAAAGTACTCATACCAATCATTGTTTCTTAAGAGACTTGTAAAGTCTTAAAAGTGGACAAGTAAAAGTGAGTGAAGGGAGTAATTGATATTTTCCTTAAGTTTAGCTAAAGTTTGGATTTTTACTGCTAAAATAAAAGGTTGGATGCTTGCTGTTTCTGAATGATTGCTAAGGAATTGAAGTCCTTAGAGATTAGAAATCTTACTGTAGGTGGTTATTGCAGGACATGAAAGTTTTGAACAAGAATACAAAGTTGTTTTTAGTTTCCTAAAAATGAGCTTAAGGTTGGATTTTTACTACTTTTCAAAAAAAAAAAGTAGAAAGGTAGAGATGGTTGGATTTTACAGCTTCTGAGTGACGCAAACGTTTTGAGTTGTTAAATTTTTTTTTTTTACTGAAGGTGATTGTAGTAGGACATGAAGATTTCGAACAGGAATATATGTTAATTGTAGTTTTCCTAAATTTGTAGCTAAAGGTTGGATTTTACAGCTTCTGAGTGATGCAAAGGTTTTGAGTTGGTTAGAAAATTAAATTCACTGAAGGTGATTATTGTACGGCGTCAAGATTTTGAACAGGAATATATGTTAATTATAGTTTTCCTAAATTTTTAGCTTAAGGTTGGATTTTCTGCTTCTGAATGCTGCAAAGAGTTTGAAAATGTAGAAAGTTCATGTTCTTGTAGGAGATAAGCTTTGTAAAAATTGTTTTTTACTTTTATGTACAAGTGGAGAGGTAAATACCATACCACTTTAAACTGAATTTTCTGTTCTTCAAGTATGGTTTTAGAACTTAGATATATAATACAAAGTTTTAATTGGATCGAATTACTCAAATTAATTTGCATCGCGGTAACTGATCAAAAGGTCACAAGGGGAAGTCCTAGTGGTTGAGGTGGGGACTAACCACCTAGAGATTTCAAGTTTGAATCCTAGCTTGAACACTTGATGAATTCACCTGATCTAACCTCGGTGAGCATGATCACGTCAAAAACCTATGATTGTCGGTTGGACAGGCTGTTTATTGAATTAATCATGTGGGCATAAGCTAGCCGCGACACCATAGATATTAAAAAGGAACAAAATTGTAGACTGATCTAAAGTGGAGAGCTTATGATAGTTGGTAGTCTAGAATGAACCTTCATAGTTAAACATTATTTTTCAACCAGCCTTATTGCTTGTATTATCTTTCATTTGAAATTTGATGTTGGAATTTTTGTGCAGTTTTAAACTCTTTCAGTAAAGCTATCATTTTTTTCAAAATCCGGAGCCAAAACTTAAACTTGAATTAAGGAGACACTAATTAAATTATAGCCAAGAAGAGGTGGTGGTGTGGCACTTAAAATGATTTAAGTGCTTTCTATGTCAACTTAAGATGGCTGCTTCTACGAGTGTGACAAGTCCTCTACATAAGAAGATGTCTGGGAGGAGGGCTAAGACTTCTGGTTGGGCTGCATTTGACCTTAATGAGAGACTGAAGCAACAAAATCTTGAGCCAGAGCCTGAGAGAGAAACCTTCCCCCACTTATCTGTTCCCTCCACTTCCTTAAGGGGTCCATCTCAAAGCATCGCAAAGAACAGTGGAGCAACTCTAGAGAAGCCCTTTTCATCCTTGCTGCTACCGTCTGTAAGTTTTCCATCTTTAATGGCTAATAAAGAGTCTGATGCAAATCATAGTCAAGTTGGCGATTCTTGTTTCAACCAGAGTGATGGTTTTATCCGAGAAAGAGGTTTTCTTGAGGTGTGTCAAAAGCTGAAAGAGCTCCAGCCATGGGCTGATGACACCTTGATCGCAGATGTCATGGCTGGTGTACATGATTTCAATAAGGCCTTGACATTGTTAAAAGCAATGGTATCTCCTGATCATACATATGTTGCACATGACAACAGAACAACTCCAGAAGAAGCAGATACTCCCTGCATACAAAAGCTTAAAGACGTAGACACCGATACTAAAGGGGTGAAGTCTAGTAGTGAGGATTCTCTCATGAATATTAGTAAGTTTGCTGCTAATAGAGGTGTGTCATTGACAAACAGCGTGGATCTGGATGAATTGAGACATGCACTTGCTAAGTGTCTTCAGAGCAACAGTCAAGAACTAATAAATAACTGTGTTCCTCACGAGAACAAACTTCATTTTGATGGAGCAGTGGGGAGTATGAGCTTTGTACCGGTTGAGCCTGAGTGGGAAGAGGATGATATTTACTCGATCCATCGGAAGGATGCGGTGAAAATGACGAGGTAGATTTACTTGCACTTGTCTGTACACGTTTACCTTTTGAGTGAAAACATGATTGATTTACCTTTTCCCTGCTTCCCCGTCTTTTTTTAATTTCATTTAAAGATTGCAAGGATAGTTTATACTGACGATAAGGACAACTTATACCAGCGAGGGTCAAGCATTGGCTGGGTTTTGTTCAGGCCAATAACTTGATTGAAAAACCAAAACTATTATGATTTCACCAAATTATTAAAACTCTGATTCTTCTCGTTCTTTCTCAGAAAACTATGATTCTTTTATTGAAAATTTGAACAATACACCAATTTGAGGGAATAAAAAAGAACTCCAACAACTTTCCATCTCCCCTCCTTTCAATTACCGATGGTCAGTAGTAACACCTTTTTCAGTAAATAGAGAATCAAGTGGAAAGATGGGATGCAGACAATTTGCAGCTAAATCACAATGACAACACACGGTCTACATAGCCCACTATTTGAATATCTAAGATTTCTTTCATCTATTGGTGCAGATACCTAGTGGGTAATATATTTAAAATTCTACCAGGGTAAATCAGGGCAGTTAAGACTGGTAGATTGAGTGTGTTTTTCATGAAAGGGTATTTGGTATCTTTTATTTTACATAAATAGAA
Source organism: Solanum piurae (assembly GCA_029582685.1). Taxonomy (NCBI): domain Eukaryota; kingdom Viridiplantae; phylum Streptophyta; class Magnoliopsida; order Solanales; family Solanaceae; genus Solanum; species Solanum piurae. Next base: position 16,194 of record JAJOOO010081406.1, read on the forward strand.
GACAGTGGTAGTTGGTGAACATTTCTTTTGTTATTGATTTTTCTGTATTTGAAGTGATACTCTCTAAGATCCTATGAACAGAAGATGTCTTCTCAAAGCTCTGCCAGGTTTGGTTCTTAAATAAAGATAATTAATTATATTTGGCATATTTTAGTATGAAACATTGGGAGAATTATAGAGGCCAAACAACTTCAATAGCAGATATCGCTTTTTCAACAAACTAAGTTATGCAACATATTATATGATGAAGCAAACCATCTTCATTCTTTGTTATTATCATTGCAGCCGTAATTGTTAGAAGTTTCATGGTTTTGAACGTGTTAAGCTCTTATCCAAGTTATTATTAAATCAATTCTGAAATCCTCTCTCATTCTATAAACAGGTCAGCAGCCCGACATTCTAAGGCTGCCAGTGAGGCCTATCTCAGAGGTGACCACTTATCTGCCCAACATTTTTCTCTAACAGCCAAAGAAGAGTGGGTTGCTGCTAATAGGCTAAATGCCCAGGCGGCAAAAGAAATTTTGACTGCCCGCAACGGTAAGAATGATCAATGGATACTGGACTTGCATGGTCTTCATGCAAAAGAGGCAGTTCAAGCATTACAAGAACATTTGCAAAAGATTGAATCTCAGGTGGCACAGAATCTTGTTGCCCACATGAATCAAGTGAACTTGAAGCGCAGCTTAGGAGCTGCTGTCTCTATTGATGTGGAGAATGAGAGCAAAGGGTCCCTATTGAATAAGCAGCGGCCAGCTTTCTTAGAGGTCATAACAGGTATTTTCCTCTTGAAAAGTGTTGCTCAAGGATATGATACATCTTACAGGTCTAGATGTATTCACCAGCAACATGTTCTTCATTGTGGTTGTAGTTATAAGTTGGAGTGTGTTTGAACCTGTTATTACTTTATGACTGGCTCTTCATCATTCACTCTATTTCTTTAGCTCTAGGCATTCTGTTACTATCTTCTGGAAGTGTGGAAGTGTTATGAGAATTGTGTGTTTTCTAAAAATATTGTGCTTTTAGTTGCTTTTACTAGGAAGATTGAGTAGCCTAGTTGAATTGTTATGCTTGATATGTGGTGAATCACAATCATGGAGCTCAATCTCATACATGTTACCGAATCATAGCATCATGTATCTAAATGAGTTTGTAGTCCTTGCCTTCAATAGAACATGTAATGGTGGTCATACTTCCCGGTGTCAAAACTTCTCATGGATTGTCGCTTATTTTTGAATTTTATTCAATTGGAGCCTCTTTTGTTACTAGTACCTTAACCGACTTACAAGCATAAGGTTGTCTGACTAGTGTGAAGTGTTGTATGCAATTTCACAGGTAAAGGTATTCATAGCCGGGGACAAGCTGCGCTTCCAATGGCTATAAGAAGCTTTCTCGTGGAGAACGGGTATATTTCTCTTCCAGGAACTTTTGTGTGCTTTTGCCGAGTCTAACAGTTGGCAAATGTTCTTTTTTCTTCCCCAATCAATAAACTAAGTGAAATGTGAATCTCATGTTCTGTAGATATCGTTATGAGGAGACAAGGCCCGGGGCGATCACAGTTAGACCCAAGTTCCGACCACGATAAATACGTTCATATGTATATTTTGGGTCCCAGATTTAGTGCATTTGTTTCTGTTGCTATCAACTTTGTCCGAGAGATTTTGAGTCTTGAACTGGTCTGATAAAAATGACCAGAAACCTGTTGTGGTTTTATGTATAACTATATACTGTTGAATATTTCTGTTATTGTAAACTATCAAACATTATATGTACTTGCTGATTTCTCCACAGGTCCATATCTAACACTTGAAAGTATATTGATATCAACATCACTTCACGAAGAGGTAGCTTGGCCAAGTGTCTCAAATCACAATTCGCGGCGATTTTTATTTGTATTACCGGCAGTTGAAGTCACCATACTCATTATAAGTATTGCAGCGGTTATAGTTAACCAAATAACACACCTTTGGCAGCAACTTTTAAGAGTATTGGTGGCAGTTATAGGCGCCACAAATAGCATATCTATAGAGGCGACTTTTAATAGTAATAGCGGTGGCTAAAGTCGCCACAAATAGAACTATTTAGTGGTGAATTATATTAGTTTTAGTGACGGTTAAGGCTACCACAACTAGTGTATTTTAGGGGCTGCAACCGCGGCGACAAATAAATGCATTGAGTTGCCAAATAGTTCACATTGCGGTGACTTTTATTAAGTTTGAAAGATGGCGAATTATATTAGTTTTAGCGACGGTTAAGGCAATCACAACTAGATTTTAGGGGCGGCAACAAATAATATACATTGAGTTGCCAAATAGTTCACATTACGGCAGCTTTTATAAAGTTTGAACGATGGCGAATTATATTAGTTTTAACGACGTTAAGGCTACCAAAACTAGTGGATTTTAAGAGGCGGCAACCACGGCGACAAGTAATAAGCATTGAGTTGCCAAACCCAAATAGTATACTTTTAGCGGCGATGTATTTTGCTTTAGTGGCGATATTGTCGCCACAAATAGTATACTTTTTAGCGGCAACTTATTTAGCTTTGGTGGCGACAGCTGTTGCCACAAATAGAATACTTTTAGCGGCGACTTATTTACCTTTAGCGGCGGTATTTGTCGCCACAAATAGTAATCTTTTAGCGGCGACTTATTTAGCTTTAGTGGCGGTATTTATCGCCACAAATAGTACGCTTTTAGCGGCGACTTATATAGATTTAGTGGCGATAGATGTCGCCACAAATAGAATTCTTTTAGCGGCGACTTATATAGCTTTAGTGGCGATAGATGTCGCTACAAATAATAATCTTTTAGCGGCGACTTATTTAGCTTTGGTGGCGGTATTTGTCGCCACAAATAGAATGCTTTTAGCGGCGACTTATATAGATTTAGTGGCGATAGATGTCGCCACAAATAGTAATCTTTTAGCGGCGACTTATATAGATTTAGTGGCGGTATTTGTCGCCACAAATAGTAATCTTTTAGCGGCGACTTATTTAGCTTTGGTGGCGGTATTTGTCGCCACAAATAGAATGCTTTTAGCGGCGACTTATATAGATTTAGTGGCGATAGATGTCGCCACAAATAGTAATCTTTTAGCGGCGACTTATATAGATTTAGTGGCGGTATTTGTCGCCACAAATAGTAATCTTTTAGCGGCGACTTATTTAGCTTTGGTGGCGGTATTTGTCGCCACAAATAGAATGCTTTTAGCGGCGACTTATATAGATTTAGTGGCGATAGATGTCGCCACAAATAGTAATCTTTTAGCGGCGACTTATATAGATTTAGTGGCGGTATTTGTCGCCACAAATAGTAATCTTTTAGCGGCGACTTATTTAGCTTTGGTGGCGGTATTTGTCGCCACAAATAGAATGCTTTTAGCGGCGACTTATATAGATTTAGTGGCGATAGATGTCGCCACAAATAGTAATCTTTTAGCGGCGAC
>JAJOOO010081430.1:0-16933 GCA_029582685.1 Solanum piurae
ATTCACTTCTAATTCAACTTTAATATGTGTGTAATACATTTTTAATTCAAGTTTAATTCATTTGGCAGTTTATTATGTCTCTTCATTTGTTACGATTAAATTACTTGTCTAATTAATTATTGATACAAGTTTTATGCAGTCTACGAATCATTGACTCCTCTTTCGTTTGCGATTAGTTTGGATAGGTTGTTCCTACAAATAATTGAAAATATCGTTTGGAGTTTATATCTCTAAAGAGGGTTTGATTAAGTTTAGAATTGATTTTAGGAAAAATATTAGATTGAAGCTCGAAAAGGATGAAGTTTACAGAACTATATCGCATTTGTATTAAAGTTGTTGCATTAGATATGTTTCATAATTGTATTAAAATTGTATTAAATACATCCTACATTTATAATACATATTGCAAACTTCACTCCCTTTTAATGATATCAGCTAAAATAATTTAGGTAACACACTTATAATACATGCACAATACATTTTTAATACATATTGCAAATATTACTCACGTTCTTAGTGATACAAACCAAAAGTAATTTATAAGACACATATAATACATGTTTTATTCATGAATAATACATTTATAATACGTATTGCATACTTCACTCCTTTCTTACAGATACCAACAAGAATAATTTAGATAACACACTAATAATACATTTATAAGACATGCACAATACATTTTTAATACATATTGCAACCATCACTCATTTTCTTAGAAAGCAAAAATAATTTATAAGATACATATAATATAAGTTTTATTCATGAATAATATGAGTTTAATTCAGTTTATAGATAGTTGTCTTGTCTTTCGTTAGTTACATTTTTCATTCATTCTTTATTCTCTCTTATAATTCAACTTTAATATTGTGTAATACAATTTTTAAAAAATATTAATTTATTTTGCAATTTTTTGATTTATTTGTTTCTATTGGATTACTTGTTTAATTCATTATTAATACAAGTTTAATTTACTGTATAGATCATTGTCTGGTCTTTCATTAGTTACATTTTTTATTCATGATTAATTTTCTCTTCCAATGCAACTTTAATATTTGTGCAATACACTTTTAAATACAATTTTAATTCATTTTGCAATTTATTGGTTGATTTGTTACGATTGAATTACTTGTTAAATTCATTATTGATACAAATTCATTCAGTTTACAAATCATAGAATGCTCTTTCGTTTGCTACATTTTGCATTTATGTTTAATTCTCTTCTAATTCAACTTTAATATGTGTGTAATACATTTTTAATTCAAGTTTAATTCATTTTGTAATTTATTATGTCTCTTCATTTGTTACGATTAGATTATTTATTTAATTAATTAATTATGATACAAATTTTATTCATTCAACGAATCACTACTCTACGAAAGAAAGTAGAGAGAGAGAAAGAAAGGAGAAAAAGCAATAGAAAGAGAGAGAGAAAAAGTAACAAAAAGAAAGCAAGAAAGAAAGAGTAACAAAAAGAAAGCAAGAACGAAACAGTAACAAAAAGAAAACAAGGGAGAAAGAACGACATAAAAAAAAAGAGCGAGAATGAGAGATAAAAATTATATAAAAATAAAATTAAAAATGAAAAAAATAGAGATAAAAATTAAAAAGCTGAGAGAGAAAAAAGAGAAAGAGGAGAGAGAGAAATCTAATAAAATATGAAGTATTGTTATATATTGCTATAAATGATAATAATTAAAGTGTATATTTAAAATAAGTAATTATTTTTTAAAAGAGATCCACTTAAGTAATTAATCCTAATTTAAATGTGTTGTTATGCCTTAGTCACAAAAAATAAAGACAAATACGCACAAGAAAGTCCACAAAATAGGGTGTAGAAAAGAAAATAGAGAGAGTATTGAAAACACCCATGAATTTGGCTCAAATTATTAGTTCCGTTCCTGAATCATTGACAGATTTAGAAATACCCCTCTACTCGACTAACAAAACTTAGATACACCCCCAATCTGCCACATGATGACATAGCAAGTGATCTCAAACTCTTGTAGGAGCATGGACTCTTAATAAAAAGTTGAGAAAAGTGTTGAAAATACCCTTTAGGAATATATTTCACTGACACTGCACGATCAGATGTGTATTTAACTTCAATTAGTCAAGTAAAAAGTGTTTTTAATTATGTCAATAGTTTGAAGATAAAATTAATAATTCACGCCGAGTTTGGGATATTCCCTGTCAAGAAAATATGGTGGGATGGGTCAAAAAAATAGAGCCGGCTATACGGCAAAACATGTTTTTGTCACTTGACTTTGAATAAGAATGTATAGTTATTGTAACATTTGTCATTTGGCAAAGTAAGTTAAAATAGCCGTCCCTGTGTGTACTTTTAGCTCCACTTCACCAAAGTCAAAAAGACTTGAGTTCTATAGCTCCAAAAACTTTTGTAAAACCATTTTCGTTTCACATGGCTTCAGAGAGCATTCTCCGCCACACCAGCGTGTTCTTATCGGAAATTCTTGCGCATTCTGAGCTCCGTCACCGGCTATTCCCACTCTTTCATCAATCCGCTGATCAATCTGTTGCAATTGAAACTATAGAAAATGCATCTTCCACTTCCAATTACTCCTCTCTCAAACTAGCTGCTGAAAAGATCCTTGTTTCATTAGACTCTGAAAACACATTTTCTTCCTTTTTGTTATCCCTCGTTTATACTCTTCTGCATAAACCCGTAGATGCTGCTCTTAGTCTTCTTCATGTGTTTTACACTGATCCTTTCATTGCAAGAGTGGAAATTGCACCTCTTGTTTTTGAACAATTGTTTCTCATTCATTTCATTCCTATTCTTCACTGGTACAATCACCAAAGGTCAACAATTATGCCATTATTCAACGCGGTTTCAGCACCTACCAAGTCTTTGTCAACTATAAGCAGAGAGCAAGCCTCTCAGTTGAAGGATTTGGAGAATGAGTACGAGGAAATTCTTGATGAGAATTGTAGAGTTTTTTCTCGATATTTCAAGGAGGTTTTGCGAGCCAAAAATCAAGACAAGATTATTGATCCGCCATCAGTAATTGTACAAAGGAGTGACTGTCTTGAGTTTAGCAAAGAGGAGGAGATGATCAATCAAGAATATGGATTGAAAAATCGACGGTATAATGTAATGCTTTACTATTATTTACAATTCTACCTTAACTTACTTTGTTGTTTACAGTATTTTATTCATCTTATCACAATGGTTTGCTGCTTTGATTTTTACTTTAGTTTTCTATGACTGATTATTGTTGCATACATCGGTGCAGCCAATATGGACTGATTCTGTTGAAGAAGACAAGTCAGTCATGAAATTGAATAGTAGTAGCAAAGAGTTTTCCAAGTTTCCGTCTTTTTATCCTCAGAAAGTTTCCCTGAAAGTTCTTACAAGTCAAAGATCATCAATAAAATCAAAGCCATCCAATTTTGATTTGGAACATGAGTCTTGTTCAAATGATGATTCCAATGATCCTTGTTCCACTGAATCCAAGGGCGAAAATGAGGTAACCGATTGATAATAACAATGAATCAGAATAGCCTGAAGACTGATAAACCTATACAGATTGTTCTAGTTATTAAAGTGATCCTTGTGTCTTTTAGGATATGAACAAAAGAATGTCATTGCTCAACACAAGGCAAACGCAATATCTAAATGAGAAGCAGCCTATTTTCGGAGAATCAAGCTGGTTGGTATAAATAAAGCACTCGCTAGAATTATACTTTTTTTTTTGATATAGTAATTATGATTTTATTGCTATATTAGCCATCCAGATGCTTTAATGGAATCCAGTGGAAAGAATACACCACCAAAGGATTTTGTATGTCCCATAACTACACATGTACTTGAAGATCCAGTGACTATTGAAACTGGTCAGACATATGAAAGAAAGGCTATTCAAGAATGGCTGGAGAGGGGAAATGCCACTTGTCCAATAACACGGCAGAAGCTACATAGTACTCAACTACCGAAAACAAATTATGTGCTTAAGCGCCTCATTGCAAGCTGGCAGGAAAAGGACCAAAATTCAGCTCCTCTTCATAGGTGTGAGCCTGAATATCAACCAGTGAAGAGACCAGGTCCACGTACTAGTTTAGGAGGCCTAGGTTCTTTAGATGGAACCATCTGTGAGCTTCGTCGTGCAATAACCAACCTCTGTACATCAGAGATTCTAAGAGAGTCTGAAATGGCAGTGCTACAAATTGAGCAGTTCTGGAGAGAAGGTCAGATGGTTGATATTCAGACGATGCTCTCAAAACCTCCAGTTGTCAATGGTTTTGTAGAGATCCTTTCCAATTCTGTTGATCCCGATGTTTTGATGGCAACGATATTTCTCCTCTCCGAGCTGGGATCAAGAGATAATGGTGTCATCCAAACACTGACCAGAGTTGACACTGACGTAGAATGCATTGTTGCTCTTTTCCAGAAGGGGTTACTGGAAGCTGTTGTTCTGATCTATCTATTGATGCCATTTATTGGAAATCTTGCAGAAATGGAATTGCTGGACTCTCTTCTAAAAGTTCTCATCAGTCGTGAGGAAGACTTGGTTAGCATGTTTATGAAGCCCAAATCAGCTTCGGTGCTTCTTCTTGGACATGCTCTTAAAAACATAGAGGATGAAAGAGCTTCCAAAATTGTCAAGAGGTTGACTTCGGCAAAAGTAGTAGAGTCTATTTTATGCAGCTTGGAAGCTGAATTAGTCGAAGAACGACTATCAGCTGTAGTTATATTATTGAGATGCATGCAACAGGATGGAAGATGCAGGAATATGATAGCTGATAAAGCTGAATTAACACACCTGTTAGAGAGCTTCATTGAGTCGAACGATGCAGATAGGTTTGAGATTATCCAGTTCCTATCTGAAATGGTCAAGTTAAACAGGTATATTACTCTTAACTATATGAAATTCCATCTTGTTCAAATGTCTTCACTCACTGTATTATTTCTACAGAAGGGCATTTAATGAGCAAGTGTTGCACATTATTAAGAATGAAGGTACTTATAGCTCAATGCACAGCCTCCTCATATACCTACAGACAGCTCTCCCTGATCAGTGTCCTGTTGTGGCTGGCCTACTTCTACAACTTGATCTGCTTGTACGAGTCTTAGTTTATATCTATTTCATCCTCAACCTAGTTCTCTTTGTTTTCTCTAACTGGACATGAACAATCACATCTCATGTGAAATAACATGGGCTGTCTTGAACTGCAGGCAGAACCAAGGAAAATGAGCATCTATAGAGAGGAAGCTGTAGATGTCCTAATTATGTGTCTCAAAAATTCAGATTATCCTGACTCTCAAATAGCTGCCGCTGAGACACTTTTAGCGCTCCAAGGAAGGTTTTCTTATTCTGGTAAACCTCTTATTAGGGAGTTTCTACTTAAACGTGCAGGACTTGACCGGACAGAGAGCAATGCAGCGCAAAATGATACTGGATATCTGTCTAGTAGTCAAGAAGCAACGGTCAGCTTCATTCCTATAAATGATACAGTAGCATTCCTAAATCATGTTACCAGATGTGAAATACTTAATTTCAATCCCCTTATATTCTGTAAAAAAACATTTATAGGAAGAAGAGTTAGCTGCTGAGGACTGGGAGAGGAAAATGGCATTTTCTCTGGTCAGCTATGATTTCGGATTACTATTTGAGGCTTTAGCAGATGGCCTGAAGAGTAAATCAGCAGATTTATTTTCTGCATGTTTTCTGTCTGCTACTTGGCTGGTATACATGCTGACCATCCTTCCAGACACTGGAATTAGAGGAGCAGCAAGAGTATGCTTGCTCAAGCAGTTTGTATCAATATTCAAATCTTCAAGGGATACAGAGAATAAAGCACTTTGCTTGCTTGCACTGAGGAGCTTTATCAGTGAGCCTGGTATGTGGAACATTCAATATCACGACATTTATCATGTAGGCTTTCGGGTGTATATGAGTAGTAATCAGTCAAATTGATATGGAAATCATTTGTTTATACATGATGTATTTTTGACATGCTACTGTGGCTTAGTTGGTCATGGTTTTATATCGAAGACATAATGTTGGTCATTGAAGATTATTCTCATTTGTCATATGGTGAATTTCAGAAGGACTGCATGATCTAACAATCCATGTGAAGGATATACTTAAAGGTTTGAGAGAACTAAAGAAATCATCCACCATGGCTGTTGAAGTTTTTAACCTTTTTTCAGAAGAGCGAGAATCTAGTGCTGTAAGTTTCTGGCATATCCCCACATATAGTTATCAACAATATTAACCACCCTAATCATCCAAATTTTATTGTTATCAGGATATGTGGAATCATAAAGAAATTGTACTGGAGGATTGCAGTGTTAACGGTGAAGTCTCTTCAATTGTGTGCTTCAGAAATAAAGTTTTTTCCAGTCATACAGATGGAACTATAAAGGTTGATATATGCTATTTTCAGAAATGTCCATCTTTTATCACTTGTAAATAAGTTGTGAAACATTACCTTTAAGATATGCTAAATTAAAAGAAGATATGAGATGTAATAAATGTTAAGAGTGGTCTTAGTCTGCCTCTGCGTATCATGAATACTTGTTTATCAAAATTGTTATAGAGCAATGTTTAGTAAAAGGACCTTGGTCAAGTTCAGTGTCACCAGTTCAATTGTAGAACAAAAGATTGCAAGGTTGAGTTTGATGGGAAATTTCTTTATTCTTGAAGGTATGGACAGTAAAAGCTAAAAGCTTACACCTCATCCAAGAAATCCGAGATCATCTCAAAGCGGTGACAAGCCTGGTAGTTCTACAATCAGGAGAAAAGTTGTACAGTGGTTCACTTGATAGAACTGTGAGGGTAAGAGATACATCTCTTAAGACGCATAACACATACGGTTTATCTTTCTAAACCTGTCTGTCCTGTCACTTGTAGGTGTGGTCCATTCAGGATGAAGGAATAGAATGTGAAGAAGTTCATGAAATGAAGGATCATGTCAATAACCTTATGGTCTCAAACAGCTTGTCGTGCTTCATTCCTCAGGGAGCTGGCATTAAGGTCAGTTCTGGAAAGTCTTTAAGTACAAATTTAGAATGTTCACTTCACATTTTGTGAAAATAATAAACATTGATTGATTAACATACAATCAATAAACATTGATTAACATACAATCAATAAACATTGATTGATTGGGACTTGTTTTGTAGTAGAAATCTTGCTGAATGTTGATAATGAGTTTGTGTGTGAATCATTGGAGGTTGTTCGTTTAACTATATCTTGTATCCCAAAAAACAGGTGCATTCATGGAATGGAGCAACCAAACTTCTAAATCAACAGAAGTACGCGAAATGCTTGACTCTTGTTAAAGGAAAACTGTATTGTGGATGTGTTGATAACAGCATTCAGGTAAAAGATTTTCCCTTTGATATTTAATATGACAGAAGGTACACCTAAATACCGATTTCATATATTTTATTCATTTATAGGATATCGATTTGCCAACGGGAACAGTTAATTCTATTCAAAGTGGCTCAAGAAAATTATTAGGGAAATCAAGTCCGATATATGCCATACAAGTTCATGATGGACAACTATTTTCCGCAGCTACTTCCTTAGATGGAGCAGTTGTGAAGGTATTGACAAGCATATGATAGATTGTTATTCACCAATTTAGCTTTAATCTCTGCATTAGACACTTCATGCTTCTTCACAAGTATGACAACTTAAATATTGAACATCTGAAATATACTCAGTAACATTTTTTGCATTTCTATTCTTATTTGGCAAAATAGATATGGAATACATCAAACTACAGCATGGTTGGATCATTGCAATCCACGTTAGACGTTCGCACAATGGCTGTCAGTTCAGAGCTGATTTATTTAGGGGGGAAAGGAGGGATTGTGGAAGCCTGGTGTAAAAAGAAACATAATAGAGTGGAGACATTACAAACTGGTATAAATGGCAAAGTTGTTTGCATGGCTCTTGATACTAATGAAGAGACTTTAGTCATCGGAACATCTGATGGCAGAATTCAGGTAGACGACTACTTTTCTTTCACTTCAATTAGTAAGTATCTTATAGTGATATCCTTTGAACTAAAATACATTCTGCAGGCTTGGAGACTGAGTTGAAGTACAACGGTGTAATCAGCTGGTTTATCAACATTCTTTTCACGAAATAAGCAACGAAAATGCCCATATCAACAATGTTACTAAAATATGTACATAGTTGAATTTGTTGCATCAATAAACTCTTGGGTTTGATCTCAACTTTCTGTAGTTCAGTTTGTTCAATAAGAAATGTGGACAGCCGAATGATTATCCATGTTGAAGTAAGAACCGCGTGGCTCTTCTAAACAAGAAACTCATTACTGCACTTTGTATAGATCAAAAATAGTCAAGACATATGACCGTATGGAATCATGACACGAGCAGGATAACAATGGTAACGACGTTACTCCAAAAACTGATGGTATGATTGATATATGATTCAATCCATATAATTAGTACCCGGCCAAGGATTGGAATACCCATAGGAAAAGTCAACAGTCAACACTAGCCGTTATGAAACAGTCACATAAGCAATGTCGGACATTACTCTTTTCATCCTTAAATGTCATTTAATTACATTATTTGTCATGACTCATGAGTTATGAGTTTTTTTTTTTTTTTTAAGTACTTACTCCTATAAAAGCAGTAGAATCACCACATTTTAAATCAACAAATTCTTTTACTGAATAATTCATTTATACTCTAGCAATTCTGTTACTTGTTCACCAGCTTTGAGCAATCTTCAAGCTTGTTTGGGGATATTTCCATCAAAGATATCATTGGGTTCAGGTCAACACATGCTACATTTGTTTAATATTATTTAAACCAGTCAATTTGTCTTATCCATTTCTTATTTACAATTTTAATACTTCTGTATTTGTCCATCTCAATCAATTCAATCCACATGTCATTCAAACTTCACATATAAATTCAACGAAAAAGGGTCAAAATGCCCTTAAACTATGCGAAATTGAATAAAAACGTCCTCAATTAATAGTTTGGTCTAAAAATACCCATATCACTAATAATTTGATCCAATAATACCCATATTGTTACTTAATAGGTCAAAATGCTTTTTTACTAATAATATATTATTTATATTCATTTTAAACGAATTTTATTCTTAATAGAAACATTACTTATAAAGAATCATATCTTGTTTCTTTCTTTTGAAATCACTCTAACTAATAAATAAGTAAGAAGTATTTTTTTTCTTGATCTCATTTTATTAATTAAAATAAACTAACTTCATGTACATTTTTGACTGAATATATGTCATATATATAAGATCATAGTAATTACATCATATTTTCATTTAGATAACGATAAAAAAATTCTAATAACATTGAAAATATTTTTATTTCTTAATCTTTTTCGAATTGAAGTAGGATAAATATTTGCTAATAAAAAAGTTATTATTAAAATGAGAATGTGACTAAAAAGAAAACAAATAATATATTTATTTCAAAAAGGGTATTTTTAACCCATTAAGTTATATTTTTTTACCAAATTAGTGACAACAAGCATATTTTTAGACCAAACTATAAACTTAAGGACATTTTTGTTCAATTTCATATAGTTTAAGAGCATTTTAACCCTTTTCCTATAAATTCAATTGTACCTTGTTGGGTTAAATAGTTTGGTTCCCACTGTGGAGCCAAGGATAATTGTGGTATTATTGTATTGATCTTATTGAACTGATAATCACAAACTTTGTCTTTGTGATGCTAAGCAACCAATTGACCCAATCCTGAATAATCCGGTGAACAACAAAGTTAATCTGGTATTATAGACTTGAATCACAAATGGGGAGGAAACTTCTCCACTTTGATAATACACAACATACTGAGAGCAATAATGATCAAGATATGGTTAGAGTCGTCTTATTTGACAGTCACATTCCAAAATACCTCTAGACGTGATTGACATCCGTTAATACTATCTGTTGGGCGAATCAAATTATTTAAGCACTAAGATAGAATATGTGCACTCCAAAATTCATCAATACTCATTAAGATGAAACAATTATCCAACAAAAATTGTATATCGATTTATGAAAAGAAACAGTCACTTAAATAAAATATTGCAAGCCCAAATCTCATAATAAGACCATGAAGCATCTAACGTATATAGTTACATGAGTTCAACTGTCGGACACGCAAATCCCATGAAAAGAAGATATAAGTTATAAATAGATAGAGATGAAACAGTAGCCTCCAGGAACAATGTGAAGGCTCAACTCGCAATAGAATTCACTGACTCAATGGAATTATCAGATTTCCGAAAATAGGTCAAATGAGGGAATTACCCTCCCGGACCACTCTTTAGGCATAAAACTCAACTTCTAGCCCAAACACCTAAAACTCAACTCAAGGCCTCAGAAACTTGACCAACCACCTTACTAGCTCAAACTTGACGTTCTGAACGCAACATAACTGATGGAATCTCCATCTGATGCTCAAAACTCAAAATGTTAACCAAAGTCAATTATAACAATAATACTCAACTCAAAAGGATCAAAATCACCAAAAACATACTTGATCGCATCGAGGATCACACCAACCATTCTCGCAACACAAACTAAGCATGAGCACAATAAGGAGAAGGACAAAATAGTCATTTCACAATTAAAAGTAAATTCACAAGAAATAGGACATTACACCTCCTAAAGAGGGGTACCAAAACAATTATTTAGTAATCCTCATGTATAAACATCTTAAGTACCAATAAATTAAGTATTATTTTGTAGTTAGGAAGAATACAAAAATGCTCCTACCAAAAAAATATTAGGGCGAGGTGATTAGACAGGACATGACGTAACTTCATATAACTGAGGACATGACCTTAGATAGGAAGGAGTGGTGGTCACATATTGAGATAGAAGGTTAGTAGGGGTAGAGTGTTGTCTTGCCTTGCTTTTGTTATCTATCAGCATATGTTGTGTATTTTGTTTCGATTATGACGTTATGTTGTTGCTGATATTGTTTGTCTTGTAAACTCTACACTACATTTTGTATCAACTAGTATGCTTTCTTTCTTGTTTTCTTCTTCTTTTATTTGAATTTGATGCACTTGAGTCGAGGATCTTTCGAGAAAATTTTCTCTGCCTCCATGAGGAGATGATAAGGTCTGTGTACACTCGACCCTCTCCAAAACCCATTTAGTAGAATTTCACTAGGAATGTTGTTTATGATGAACTAGGAATGAAACTCAATTTAAAGTTGTGAATGAAGGGTGTTTTTATAAAATATAAAAGTTAGAGGGAATTTTAAAATTTAAAAAATTCTCAAATAATAAAATTTTACCCAAATACTATTTTTTTCTAGTATTTAAAAATTTGAATTGTTTGCCAAAAATATTTGCCAAATAATAATAAATTGTATGGCCAAACAATATTTGTCAGGTTCATTGCAAATATTTTTAGAAATGTTTATAGCCAAATGGGTCGTACTTGTTCAACTTACATGAATTTTCACCTTGTTAAAAACAATTTGGTTCCATCTCCTCTATTTTCCCTTCCTCTACCCCTCAAAAAAAGATAATTTAAAAAAAGTCAGCATGACTAAAATATATCATTTAGTTCTTACTTGAATTTCAGTCGCACATGAAAAATGCCGACACATAACAAAAGATTTTAGACAATTTTTACATGCATGTCTTCAGTTAGCTTTAAAGGCCTTAATTTGAGAACAATGAATTGTTGCAAATTGAGTGAACAATTTGTGAGATCTCAACCAATTTGTGTGAATATTTTTTTGTTACAACACTACTGTTGCCTCCAACACACTATTACAGCAAGAAATTGTTATTTCCACAAAGCATTCTTCATACAAAAGTTTGATATTATGGAACAAAAGTGAGTACAGATATATCAAAAAACATTATTGCCATAGATTCCAGAAGCTCATTGTAGAGCCACAACACTTGGGAGGCAGTGCTAAGCTTAAAGAGCATTGAGGATTTCATCAGCACCGGAGACTGTGAACTCTCCTCCAGATTCAATGTTAGCTACTTTCACCTCAAGGTCATCAACCAAAAGAGCATACCTTCGTGATCGAACACCAAGCCCCTTATCTGACAGATCAAGCTCCAGCCCAAGGGCATGGGTGTATTTTCCAGCTCCATCAGCAAGAAATTTTACATGTTTGTTCTCAGGGTAAGTTTTTGCCCAGGCCTTCATCACAAAGGGGTCATTGACTGCACAAGTAATGCAAACATGGAATAAGATATCATGACGAGGTACACGCATCTAATGGGCATGGGGTGCCGGTTGATGTTATGGATAGTTGCACACTTGTACAAAGCTGGTTATGGATAAAGTTCCAATATTTATCGTCCATATTAGGATTATGTTGATGTGATCATACATTTATTAAATGTAATATTTGAGCATACATAAATACGTCTTACTTAGGGGTGGCAAAATTAACTCAAACCTGTCCAATCATTGCGGTGACCGTGATTCTACGGCTTGGGTCATGACATGTTCTTGAGTTGACCCAACGTGTTGTAACCCAAACTAACCCATCTTCTACATGGGTCATTTTGAGTCGATAATCAACTCATAAACTGAATAGCAATGTAACAACGTTCAGCTTCAGAGAAGGTGAACAACATCCACTGGATCTACTGCGTTTGCTTTCTGTAAAGCTCTATCATTATATGATTGATGAAAAAAGTAAGTTTCTAGTTTTACATAGTACACTTTTTTGTGAAATTGTTCGAACACAGAACTGATTTTGGGATTTTGTTCATCGCCTGAACTTGGGTATGTATTATGGATACAATTTATTTGTTTTTTAAAAGTAAATATATATTTTATTCAGATACAGCTCTCTGCAATTTGAGTTCTATCTTTATTTAAAGTGAAATTCATGTGGGAATTAGTGGTAGATCAAATTAGTTTTAACAAACTGAAGGTCATCTTATCACTGCATTATCACCTACTTGGGCGGGTTAGGTTATAACCTGCAATTTAACGCATTATGATCCAACCCATTTGGGACCCAAATATATTTTGAGCCTGTTGGGTTGTGACCCATTCACTAACCTAACCCATTTTGACCCACCAAAATTTGACTCAGCCCACACATTTGCCACCCCTATTCTTACTCATACATTTTGATATGTGGATTACTTGGACTATATTAGTGCACTTCATTATTCTCATCTATAATAACTGCACAGGTTTATTTTCAGAAAGTACTTTTGTATCAAGACCTCACCTTAATTTCCTTGGGCACAATCAGTGATATAATTGAGTACTTCCCGTACTCACCCCCTCACTTCTTTTCCCTATGAGCACATTTAAATTTGAGCACCTATGAGCTGTGTGAGAGAGTTCTAGAGTTGGCTATAGTTGCAGTGGTGAGTTATCAACTTTCTTTGCGATGGCAAAAGTTGTATACCTTTACTATATACTCCCTCTGTCCCAATTTATGTGACCTACTTTCCTTTTTGGTCAATTTCAAAAAGAATGACACATTTCTATATTAAGTAACAATTTAACTATAAAATGTCTATTTTACTCTTAATGAAATGATTTACCGCAACACAAATTTCTATCATTCATTTTGGACCACAAGTTTTAAAAGTCTTCCTTTCTTTCTTAAACTACGTGCCGAATCAAAGTACCTCGCATAAATTGGGACGGAGGGAGTAGTTCTTTTCGGAAAGTGATGTACTATTCGGCTCATAGTAGCTCATGATTCAGTTTGTACCCAATCTTGAGGATTCTTTTTGGTATTTTTGCCTTGTGGCTTTGATCACTTGTAGCTTTTATCATCTACAGTATTCCCTTGTTTAGACGTTTTTATTTTTTTGTGGAACCTAAGTGATGTGAAAAAAGACGAAATTGACCAAAATAATGGGGAAAAATTTAAGTTTCTTAATACTACCTATAGCACACTAATTTGGTGCGCTATATGACCCCCATTAACGGACCAAGCCTTAACGGTTGTCAAGGTTAATGAAGCCATATAGCGAACTAATTTAGTACGCTACATAACTCCTAAAACATTACTCCGACACTTGGTTATTAGGGATGTTTAGCAAGTTCATAGTTATTTTGTTTAAAACAACTAACTAATATCTTATTAAGTAATCAAATAAACTACCAACTAACTAATCTTGAGCCCTATAATATAGGACACTTAACTAATCTCGACGATGATCCCTAGTGCTATCTTTTGGTGTTTATGAACAAAGAGGAACAAAAGATGTTTTTGATGGAGTTTCAACTTCTAGAAATCTTTTGCGAGACAGATGTCTAGTTGGCTTTTTTAGCTGATCCAAATTGATCCCTATAAATAATTTGTGATGCCTTTAAATAAATCTACTTGCTTCATCCCAAAAAATAAAACACCTAAACCTACCAAAAGAAATCTAGTGTTGACTAATATTTTGTTAGTTACAAACAAAAAATAACTAAGTCCAGGAGTTATATAGCACACTAATTTAGTGCCCTGTCCATTGACCTACTGGACAGCTGTCAAGGAGTGGTGCGCTAATGAGGTTATAAAGCACACTAAATTAGTGCAATTTATGTACCTTTGGAACCTTAAGCTTTGTTCATTATTTCGGTCAACTTTGTTTTCTTTCACGTCACTTAGATTCCAGACTCATTTTTATGTCTTGTTGGGAATATCGATGTTGTTTTGAATTGCTTGGTTCGGTCAACATGGGACATTGAAACCAATCACGTGGTTCGCTCAACATGGGACATTGAATACCAATCAGAACTTCGTAATTTTGACAGTGAGACCAGGAAGGCACCACTCTTCTGGCAATTTATATAGCAATCATGACATTTGACAAATATAGTCACGGGAAAAGGTGGTAGTGGCAATAAGATATGATCAAGTAACTCTGCTGATGAGGAGGAACTGACGTACCAAGACGTGCAAATCTGACAATCCTAATTGGCCCAACTTTTAACTCAACAAACCAGATCAGGATTCAAGTATACTGATATTTCGCTTGCTATCTACACACACCTACACTCTTTTCCCTTCCATTACTTATAAATTGCAAAAGATATCAGTAGAGTAAAACAAATCGTGAGAAAAGAAAGTTGTTCTTACTTCTGAGCCTTCTAACTGTGCTTTTTTTTTTTTTTTTTTATAACCGAGAAATCCGTCTGTGACCCGCCCTTTGGACCAATCACAGCCTTCTAAACTCGGTGGATAATGGGCCCGCCCCTCTACCCTTCTCCACTTAAATACCGGGCTTCGCTTTGCATGGTGTGGGGCTTGAACCTGCGACCTAAGCCACAAATCCTCCACCTTTTGCCACTCGAGCTAGGCCTTGGGGGCCTTCTAACTGTGCTTTTTTCCCACTAAATTATGCAACAAATGAAGGGTGGAAACTTTGCAGAACTCCACAATAAGCTCACATATAGGAAAAAGGTGAAGAAGACATGAAGCATGATGGTGGTTACGCAATGGTGAACTAGACAGTGAAGGTAGTTCTTCAAGAACAATAAGAAGAGCATTAACTCCCGAGAGTTTCAACCCACCCCAGAACAAATTCTCAAGTCCTTGTGCTTATTGTTACGAGTAAAACAATGAAAAATCATATATTGTTTTGCAAAGCTTTAAAATGCAATGAGGATTAAATTTTGAATTTTTCAAACCAAAAAGAAAAAAGAAATACAAAGCTTCCAGTCCGTCTTATTTTAGGTAATTATGAAATTTCATCACAAATATTCAACTTTAGTTCATTTTAAGACTCTTAATAAATTTTATTGAGAACTTGATTGATGGTATCTTCCCTATAACCACGTAAATCTTCCCAAAAGATACACTCTCTGCAAAAGAGCCAAAAACTCAAACCATAGGAACTTTCAATCGCTAAGAAGCTTTCTCAGATCTTAAAGGTAAATGTTTACTGATCACTAAGTCGAATCAGCAAGTACATGAACCACTGCGAGAATAGACACACTGAACAAAATAAATAAAAATCATAGAAAACCCAGACAAGATTTTAAAAAAAACTTGTTGGAATTGTAAACTGTAGCCATAATTTCAAGGGGAGGAAAAAGTTAAACAAAGAAACAACAAAAAAAATAAAGATAGATGGAGAAGAAAGATACCACTGATGCAGAGGATTTCATCGACGGCCTTTGACTTCAACTCGTCAGCCTTTTCAATAAAGCCAGGCACATGCTTCATGCTGAATATAAGCATTTCATAGTTCAATATCATAGATCGGATTGTGGATTCATTAGAAAAAGGAAGAAATAAAATAGAACCTGCAAGTGGGAGTGAAAGCTCCAGGAACGGCGAAGATAATGACCTTCTTGCCCTTAGCAAGTGAGTGTACTGAGACGGTCTGCATCTGATCTTGCTCGTCGAAGTAAGATACGGTACCATCGGGGATGACGTCACCAACGGCGATCGGAGCCATTTTTCTGCTACTTAGGTTGAGATGAGATTGCGCAGTGATGACAGATATTTGTTGAGCTTCCTGCGAAGGTGAAGGCCAATTATATATATTAAGTTTTGAGCTTCGTGGGATTTATATATATTAATTATTATAAATAATTAAAAGCTAGGTGGATTTGGAAAAATTACATAAATACATAACTTATTTACTATATTCTCTAAAATTTCTTATCATTCGAAAAAATATAAAAATACATAACTTACGTGATATATTTATTGCGATCGGATACATCATTTTACGATGTATCGGGACAAACGTCGGAATATTACTTTACGGGATGTATCAATCGAATACATCACTTTACGCAATGTATCAGGACGTTGAGTGATCTATCCGAAATTGGGACGTTGAGGGATGTATCCGACACTGAGATGCGATGTATCAAAATGTTTTGGAATGTATTTGAATTTCACTACACGATGTATCAGTCGAGTACATTACTTTATGCAATGTATATTGATGTATCCGAAACTAAGACGCGATGTATCAAGA
>JAJOOO010081437.1:0-18722 GCA_029582685.1 Solanum piurae
CAAAACTTAGTAGGATGGTGAAGGACGTGCTTGCAATTCAAGGATCATCAGTTGCTTCGGAGGCAGCTTTCAGCGCGGCAAGATTTCAAATTGGAGACTACAGATATTCGTTAGCAGAAGACAGTTTGGAGATATCGGTGTTGTTTAGAGATTGGATAAATGCTGAGCGGAGAAATCAAGGACTTCCAAAGTTGGAAAGTCAATCTGAACTTTTCATAGATTCAACCATTGGATGTGGTAGTGACGATGGCATGGAACTTCAAGATCGTCAACGAGCTTTACCAAGACCAGTAGTTGATTACGGTCAATCGATAGCTGAGTTAGAGAAAGGATTTACGGGACTATACAACTATTAGTATTACATTTGAGGCTTAGTTGAAACAGAACCCTTCCTAGAAGGTGGCTGCGTAAACTATGCACTCTACTAATAGTTGTAAATTGTAATTTGTAATACAAATTTAAATAAATTGGAATATTGGATTGATATTTTATAATTTGTGACTTTGTGTCATTGTTTTATCCTTATTTTTATTTAATTTTTTAAAATTAGAAACTTAAGTTTTTTAAATTACACGTTATAAATATAACTTATAAGTTATAACATATTAATAAGTAATAACTTATAACTTTCAAAAGATTCAAATCTTGAAAACTTAAGCTCAAAAACATTTTTTTTTAAAAAAAACTTTATTAAACTTAACTTGCATACTTCAAAAGATTCAAATATTTAAAACTAAACTCAAAAATATATATTTTTTTAAAAACTTTATTAAACTCAACTTGCAAACTTAATAAGTAAAAATTAAAAGAAATATCTTTAAAATAAACTTAATTAAAACTACATTATAAATTTCAAAACTATTAATTTAAACTTAGAAAAATAAAAAAACATTAATATTTTTGTATTTCAAAAAACTAAAATAACTAAATTTTTTTTTATCATTTTTTGAAATAGCTAGATGTGTTGTTCCGTTTATCCCATCCCGTTCCATTTCGGTCCGTTTCGGTTCCATCCCGATATATAGTGGGACGAGACGGAACCGTGTATCAGTACCGGTAATTCCGGTCCGGTTCATCCCGGTACCGGTCAACAAACCGGTCAACCCATTCCGTTCCGGTCCGGTACCTGTTCATTCCGGTCCGGTGATTCCGTTCCAGTCCAGCGCCCAGTCTTAGCCAGATCCATGGGCTAATAATACACACGAGAAATTGAGAAATTTGGGCGATTCTTAAAAAATGGCTTGTAAATGCAAAAATGGATGTTAAAAAATGGTGTGAGTATACATGAAGGTTCCCTAACTGATTATGGAGGTCCTAATAAAGCTTTTTGAGATTTTTTTTTTGTGCTCCGGTCGCCAGATCCATGGGCTAATACAGACGAAAAATTAGGGAATTTGTGCAATTTGTCAAAAAGGGCTTGTAAATACGAAAATGGGAGTTAAAAATGGTGTGGATATACGTGAAGGTTCCCCAACCCATTACGGAGGTCCTCATAAGTTTTTTGAGAAACTTTTTTTGGGTGCTTCGTTCTCATATCCATGGGCAAATACACACGAAAAATTGAGAAATTTGGGTGATTCTTAGAAAAGATATTGTAAATACGAAAATGGGAGTTAAAAAATGGTGTGAGTATACGTGAAGGTTCCCCAACTCACTACGGAGGTTCTCATAAGATTTTTTAGAAACTTTTCTTGGGAGCTCTGGGCGCCAGATCATTGAGCCTCAAAAACTATTGTGCGTATACGTGAAGGTTTCCCAACAAATTACGGAGGTCCTCAAAAATGTTTTTGAGAAAAAAGTGCTCCGGGCGTCTGATCCATGGGATAATAATACACACAAAAAATCAAGAAATTTGGGTGATTCTTAAAAAAGGGCGTAAATGCGAAAATGGGAACTAAAAAATGGTGTGAATATATATGAAGGTTCCCTAACTCATTACGGAGGTCCTCATAAAGTTTTTTGAATTTTTTTTTGGGTGTTCTGTGCGCCAGATTCATAGTCTAATAAACACGAAAAATCAGAAAATTTGGGCGATTTGTCAAAAAAAGACTTGTAAATGCGGAAAATGGAGTTTAGAAATGGTGTGAGTATACATCAAGGTTCTCCAATTCATTTCGGAGGTCCTCATAATTTTTTTTAGAAAAAAAAATTGGGTGATCTGGGCGCCATATCCATGGGCAAAAACACATGAAAAATCGAAGAATTTGGGGGGTTCTTAATATATGGCTTGTTAATGAGAAAATAGGCGTTAAAAAAATGGTGTAAGTATATTTGAAGGTTCCCCAACTCATTACAGATGTCCTCATAAAGTGTTTTGAGAAAAAAATTTGGGTGCTCCGGGCGCCAGATCAATGGGCTAATACATACGAAAAATCAGAGAATTAGGGCGGTTCTTAAAAAAAGTATTGTATAAATGCAAAAATGGGCATTAAAAACATGGTGTGAGTATTCGTGAAGGTTCCCCAACACATTACAGAGGTTCTCATTAAGTTTTTTTAGAAATTTTTTTAGCGTGCTCCTAGCACCGCATCCATGGGTTCATACACAAAAATCCGGGGAATTTATGTGATTCGTCAAAAAGAGCTTGTAAATGCGAAAATAGGCGTTAAAGAAATTATGTGAGTATACGTGAAGGTTTCCCAGCTCATTACTAAGGTCCTCCTAAATTTTTTTGAGAAACAATTTTGGGTGCTCTGTACACCAGGTCCATGTGCTAATACACACAAAAAAATTGCGAAATTTGAGCGGTTCTTAATAAAGGTCTTGTAAATGCAAAAATGAGCGTTAAAATGAGTATACGTTAATGTTCCCTGACTCATTATGGAGGTCCTCATGATAATTTTTTTTTGGGTTCTCCGAAGCCAGATCCATGGGCTAATACATTCAAAAAATTGGGAATTTTGGGCAATTCGTCAAAAAGGGCTTGTAAATGCGTAAATGAGCGTTTAAAAAATGGTGTGAGTATTCGTAAAGGTTCCCCAACTCATTACGGAGGTCTTATAATGTTTTTTGAGAAAATAATTTTGGGTGCTCCGGCGCCATATCCATGGGCTAATTACACATGAAAAATTAGGTAATTCGGGCAATTTTTAAAAACAGGGCTGTAAATGCAAAAATTGGCGTTAAAAATGGCGTAAGTATATGTGAAGGTTTCCCAACTCACTACGGAGGTCCTCATAAAGTTTTTTGAGAAGTTTTTTTTGGGTGCTACGAGCGCCAGATTAAGGTGCTAATACACACGAAAAATCGAGGAATTTGGGCGGTTCTTAAAAAAGGGCTTGTGAAAGTGAAAATGGGTGAGAAAAAATGGTGTGGGTATACGTGAGGGTTTCACAACTTATTACGGAGATCCTCATAAAATTTTTCTAGAAAAAAATTTAGTGTGCTCTGGGCGCAAGATCCATGAGCTAATACACACAAAAAATTGAGGAATTTGGGCGGTCCTTAAAAAAGGTCTTGAAAAAGTGAAAATAAGTGTTAAAAAAATGGTGTGAGTGTATGTGAAGGTTCCTTAACTCATTACAGAGGTCCTCATAATTTTTTTCTAGAAAATTTTTAGGGTGCTCCGGGTGGCAGATTCATGTGTTAATACACACGAAAAATAAGGAAATTTGGGCGATTCGTCAAAAAGTGCTTGTAAATGAGGAAATGAGAGTTAAAAAATGGTGTGAGTATACGTGATGGTTCTCCAACTCATTACGGAGGTATTCATAAAGTGTTTTGATAATTTTTTTTTGGTTGTTTCGGGAGCTAAATGAATGGTCTATTACACACGAAAAATCAGGGAATATGGACGGTTTTTAAAAAACGGCTGGTAAATGCGAAAATGCGCGTTAAAAATATAGTGCGAGTATATGTGAAGGTTCCCCAATTCATTATAGAGGTCCTCATAAAGTTTTTTGAGAAAGCTTTTAGGGTGCTCCGGGTGGCAGATTCATGGGCTAATACATACAAAAAATTGAGAAATTTGAGCGATTCGTCAAAAAGGGCTGATAAATGCGGAAATGGGCGTTAAAAAATGGTGTGAGTATATGTGAAGGTTCCCAACTCATTACGGAGGTCGTCATAAAGTTTCCTGAGAAAAAAATTTGGATTCTCTGGGCCTCAGATCCATGGGCTAATACACACGAAAAATTAGAGAATTTGGGCGATTCTCAAAAAAGGCTTTTAAATACGATATTAGGTGTTAACAAAAATGGTCTAAGTTAACATGAAGGTTCCCCAACTCATGATGAAGGTTTCCATAAAGTTTTATGAGAAAAAATTTGGGGTGTTCCAGGCACTAGATCCATATGCTAATAAACATGAAAAATTGGGAAATTTGAGCGATTCGTCAAAAAAGGCTTGTAAATACGAAAATGGGAGTTAATAAATATTGTGAGTATACGTGACGCGTCCCAAACTCATTACGAAGGTCCTCATAAAGTTTTTTGAGAATTTTTTTTGGGCGATCGGAGCGCCAGATCAATGGGCTAATATACACGAAAAATCAGGAAAGTTGTGCGATTCGTCAAAAGGGCATGTAAATGCGAAAATGAGAGTTAAAAAAATTATGTGAGTATACGTGAAGGTTTCCCAACTCATTATATAGGACCTCATAAAGTTTTTTGAGAATTTTTTTTAGGTGCACCGGTCGCCAGATTCATTGGCTAATACACATGAAAAATCGGGGAATTTAGGTGTTTTGTCAAATGATCTTGTAAATGCAGAAATGAGCATTAAAATTATGGTGTGAGCATACGTGAAGGTTCCCAATTCATTACGTAGGTCCTCACAAATTTTTCTGAGAATTTTTTTTTAGTGCTCCTGGCTCCAAATTCATTGGCCAATACACACGAAAAATTGGGAAATTTGGAAGGTTCTGAAAAAAGGCCTGTAAATGTATAAATAGACGTTAAAAAATGGTGTGAGTATACGTGAAAGTTCCCAATTCATTACAGAGGTCCGCATAAATTTTTTGAGAATTTTTTTTGAGTGATTCAGGCGCTAGATCCATGAGTTAATGCACAAAAAAAATTCAGGAATTTGGGCGATTCATCAATAAGGGCTTATAAATGCAGAAATGGACGTTAAAAAATGGTGTGAGTATATATGAAGGTTCCCCAACTCATTATGGAGGTCCTCATAAGGTTTTTGAGAAATTGTTTTTGGGTGCTCCGAGCTATAGATCAATGGACTAATACACACGAAAAATCAGGAAATTTGGGCGATTCTTAAAAATAGCTTGTAAATGCGAAAATGGGGGGTTAAAAGAATGGTAGGACTATACGTGAAGGTTTTCCAACTCATTACGGAGGTCTTCATAAAGTTTTTTGAGAAATTTTTTTGGGTTCTCCGGGTGCTAGATCCATGCGCTAATAATACACACGAAAAATAATGGAATATGAGCGATTTATCAAAAAGAGCTTGTAAATGCGGAAATGAGAGTTAAAAAATGGTAGTTGTATACGTGAAAATTCCTCACCTCATTATGAAGGTCCTTATAAAGTTCTTTGAGAATTTTTTTTGGGTGGTCGTCTGCTAGTACACACAAAAAATCAAAGAATTTTGGCGTTTCTTAAAAAAAGTTTTGTAAAAGTGAAAATGCACGTTAAAAAAAAGTGTGATTATACGTGAAGGTTCCCCAACTCATTACGAAGGTCCTCATAAAGTTTTTTTAGAAAAAGATTTTGGTTGCTCCGAGCGCCATATCCATGGGTTATTACACACGAAAAGCCGTGATATTTGGGCGGTTCTTAAAAAACGGCCTGTAATTGCAAAAATGAACGTTAAAAAATGGTCTGAATATACATGGAGGTTCCCCAACTCAGTATAAAGATCCTCATAAAGTTTTTTGAGATTTTTTTTTGGGGTTCTCCGAGCGCCAAATCCATGGACAAATACACACGAAAAATTAGAAAATTAAGGTGATTTGTGAAAAAGGGTTTGTAAATGCGGAAATGAGCGTTAAAAATGGTGTGAGTATACGTGAAGGTTTCCCAACTCATCATGGAAGTCGTCATATAGTTTTTTTGAGAATTTTTTTTTGTATTCTCCGGGCGCCAAATTCATAGGCTAATAAACATGGAAAATCTAGAAATTTGGGTAGTTCTTAAAACATTTCTTTCAAAAGCGAAAATGGGTGTTAAAATATGGTCTCAGAAAACTCGAAGGTTCCCCAACTCATTACGGAGGTCCTCATAAAGTTTTTTGAGTTTTTTTTAGGTGTTCCAGGCGCCAGATTCCTGAGATAATACACACGAAAAATCTGGTAATTTGGGATATTCGTCAAACAGGGCTTGTAAATGTGGAAATGAGCGTTAAAAAATGGTCTGAGTATACGTGAAATTTCCACAACTCATTACGGAGATCCTCATAAACTTTTTTGATTTTTTTTTTGGGTTCCCCACGTGCCATAACCATGGGATAATAATATATACGAAAAATAAAAAAAATTGGGTGATTCTTAAAAAGGGCTTGTAAATGCGAAAATATGCATAAAAAATGGTGTGAGTATAGGTGAAGATTCCCCAACTCATTACGGAGGTCCTAATAAAGTTTTTTGAGAATTTTTTTTTGGCTTCTCCGGGCGCCGGATCAATGGCCTAATAATATACACGAAAAATAAGAGAATTTGGGTGATTCATCAAAAATGGCATGTAAATGTAGAAATGACCATTTAAAAAATGGTGTGAGTATATGTGAAGGTTCCTCAACTCATTACAGAGTTCCTCATAAAGTTTTTTGAGAAAAAAATTTTGGGTTCTCCGGGAGCCAGATCAATGGGCTATTATACACACGAAAAATTGGAAAATTTAGGCGATTATTAAAAAATGGCTTGTAAATACGAAAATGAGAGTGAAAAAATGGTATGACTATACGTGAAGGTTCTCCAACTCATTATGAAGGTCTTCATAAAGCTGTTTGAGAAAAAAATTGGATGCTCCGGCAGCTAGATCCATGGGCTAATACAGACGATAAATTGGGGAATTTGGGTGATTTGTTAAGAAGGGGTTGTCAATACGGAAATGGGCGTTAAAAATGGCGTGGGTATAAATGAAGGTTTCCCAACTAATTACGAAGGTCCTCAAAAATATTTTGGAGAAAAAAGTGCTCAGGGTGCTTGATCCATGGGCTAATAATACACACGAAAAATCTAAAAATTTGGGCGGTTCTTAAAAAAGGGCTTGTAAATGCGAAAATGGGCGCTAAAAAATGGTGAGAGTATATGTGAAGGTTCCTTAACTCATTACGGATGTACTTATAAAGTTTTTAAAATTGATTTTTTGGGTGTTCTGTGCGCCAGATCCATAGGCTAATAAACACGAAAAATTGGAAAATTTGGGCGATTTGTCAAACAGCACTTCTAAATGCAGAAAATGACGTTAAAAATGGTGTGATTATACATCAAGGTTCCCCAATTCATGACGGAGGTCCTCATAAAGTTATTTGAGAAAAAAAATTGGGTTCTCTGGGCGCCAGATCCATGGGGTAAAATACATGAAAAATCAAAGAATTTGTGCGGTTATTAAAATAAGGCTTGTAAATGCGAAAATGAGCGTTAAAAAAATGGTGTGAGTATACGTGAAGATTCCCCCCTCATTACAGATATCCTCATAAAAAAATTTGAGAAAAAAATTTGAGTTCTCCGTGCGCCATATCAATGGGCATTACATATGAAAAATATGAGAATTTGGGCGGTTTTTAAAAAACGGATTGTAAATGTGAAAATAGGCGTTAAGAAAATAGTGTGAGTATTATGAAGATTCCCCAACTCATTATGGAGGTCATCATTAAATTTTTTTAGAAATTTTTTTGGGTGCTTCTGGAGCCACATTAATGGGTCAATACACACGAAAATTTGGGGAATTTGAATGATTCGTCAAAAAGAGCTTGTAAATGCAGAAATGGGGGTTGAAGAAATTGTGTGACTATACGTGAAGTTTCCCAACTCATTACTAAGGTTCTCTTAAGTTTTTTTAAGAAAATAATTTTGGGTGCTCCGGGCGCCAGATCAATGTGTTAATCACACACAAAAAATTGGGAAATTTGAGCGGTTCTTAATAAAGGTCTTGTAAATGCAAAATTGGGCGTTAAAATTTTTTGGTTCTCCGGATGTCAAATCCATGGGTTAATACACTCAAAAAATCAAAAAATTTGGGCAATTCATCAAAAAAGGCTTGTAAATGCGAAAATGAGCGTTTAAAAAATTGTTTGAGTATACGTTAAAGTTCCCTAACTCATTATGGAGTTCTTATAAAGTTTTTTGAGAAAATAATTTTGGGTGCTCCAGCGCCATATCTATGAGCTAATACACACAAAAAATTAGAAAATTTGGGCGGTTCTTAAAATAGGGGCTAGTAAATGCAAAAATGGGAGTAAAAAATGACGTAAGTATACGTGAAAGTTCTCTAACTCACTACAGAGATCCTCATAATATTTTTCTAGAATTCTTTTAGGGAGCTCCGGATGGTAGATTCATGGGTTAATACACACGAAAAATAAGGAAATTTGGGCGATTCGTCAAAAAAGGCTTGTAAATGCGAAAATGATATTAAATAATGGTGCGAGTATACGTGAAGGTTACCCAACTCATTACGGAGGTCTTCATAAAGCTTTTTGAGAAAATTGTTTTAGTTGCTTAGGGAGCCAGATCAATGAGATAATACACACGAAAAATTAGAGAATTTGGGTGGTTCTTAAAAAAAGACTTTTAAATACGATAATTGGTGTTAGAAAAGGGTCTATGTATATTTGAAGGTTCCCCAACTCATGATGAAGGTTCCCATAAAGTTTTTTGCAAAAAAATTTGGGGTTCTCAAGGCGCAAGATCCGAAGGCTAATAAACACAAAAAATTGGAGAATATGGGCGATTCGTCAAAAAAGGCTTGTAAATGCAGAAATGAATATTAATAAATGCTATGAGTGTACGTGACGGGTCCCCAATTCATTACGGAGGTCCTCATAAAGTTTTTTGAGAAAAATTATTTGGGTGTCCAGACGCCATATCTATGGGCTAATACACACGAAAAATCAAGAAATTTGGGCGATTCGTCACAAGGGTATGTAAATGCGGAAATGAGAGTTAAAAAAATGGTGTGAGTATACGTGAAGGTTCCCCAACTCATTACATAGGTCCTCATAAAGTTTTTTGAGAATTTTTTTTTGGGTGCACCGGGCGCCAGATCCATGGGTTAATATTAACACACGAAAAATTGGGGAATTTAGGTGATTCGTCAAAAAGGGTTTGTAAATGTGTAAATGAGCGTTAATGTTATGGTGTGAGTATACGTGAAGGTTTCCCTACTCATTACGTAGGTCCTCATAAAGTTTTTTTAATTTTTTTTTAGATGCTCCATGCGCCAAATTCATTGGCTAATATACACACAAAAAATCAAAAAATTTGGGTTGTTCTTGAAAAAGGGGTTGTAAATGCATAAATAGGTGTTAAAAAATGGTGTGAGTATACATGAAGGTTCCAAACTCATTACAGAGGTCCTCGTAAATTTTTTGAGAATTTTTTTTGGGTGCTCCAAGCGCTTGATCCATGAGTTAATACACACAAAAAATTAGGAAATTTGGGCGATTCGTCAAAAAGGGCTTGTAAATGCAGAAATTGACGTTAAAAATGGAGTGAGTATATATGAAGGTTCCCCAACTCATTACGGAGGTCCTCATAAGGTATTTGAAAGGGCGCTAGATCTATGGGCTAATACATATGAAAAATTGAGAAATTTGGGTGATTTTTAAAAACGGCTTGTAAATGTGAAGATGGGCGTTAAAAGAATAGTGTGAGTATACGTGTAGGTTCCCCAACTCATTACTAAGGTCCTCATAAAGTTTTTTGACAAAAAAATTATGGGTGCCCCGCTCGCCAGATCTATGGGCTGTTACACACGAAAAATTGAGAAATTTGGGAGGTTCTTAAAAAACTGTTGTAATTGCGAAATGGAGCGTTAAATAATGGTTTGAGTATACATGAGGTCCCCCAAATTTGAAGAGAGGTCCTCGTAAAGTTTTTGAGAAAAAAATATTGGGTGCTCCTGGCGCCAGATCCATGGGTTAATACACACGAAAAATTGGGAAATTTGAGAGATTTATCAAGAAAGGCTTGTAAATGCTGAAATGAGCGTTAAAAAATGGTGTGATTATATGTGAAGGTTCCCCAACTCATTATGGAGGTCCTCATAAAGTTTTTTTGAGAGAAAAATTTAGAATTCTCCGGGCGCCAAATCAATGGGATAATATATATGAAACATTGAGAAATTTTTGCGGTTCTTGAAACATGTCTTTCAAAAGCGAAAATGGGTGTTAAAAAAATGGTCTGAGCAAACTCGAATGTTCTCCAACTCATTACGGAGGTCCGAATAAAATTTTTTGAGAATTTTTTTTAGGTGCTCCAGACTCTCGTTCCATGGAGAATACACTCCTAAAATCGAGGATTTTAGGCTATTTGTCAAATAGGGCTTGTAAATGTGAAAATGAGCATTATAAAATGGTGTGAGTATACGTAAAAGTTTCCCAACTCATTACGGAGATCCTCATAAAGTTTTTGAGAAAAAAAATTCGGGTTCTCCAAGCGCCAGAACCATGGGATAATAATACACACGAAAAATCTAGAAATTTGGGCAGTTCTTAAAAAAGGGCTTGTTAATGGGAAAATATGCGTTAAAAAAATAGTGTGAGTATACGTGAAGATTTCCTAACTCATTACGGAGGTCTCATGAAGTATTTTGAGGATATATTTTTGGGTGCTCTGAGCGTCAGATCCATGGGCTAATACACACGAAAATCAGGGAATTTGGGCGATTCGTCAAAAAGGGCATGTAAATGCAGAAATGACCATAAAAAAATGGTGTGAGTATATGTGAAGGTTCCCAAATCTTTACAGAGGTTATCATAATGTTTTTTGAGAAAAAAGTTTTGGGTGCTCCGGCGCCAGATCAATGGACTAATAATACACACGAAAAATTGAGAAATTTGGGTAATTCTTAAAAAATGGCTTTTAAATGAGAAAATGGGCGTTAAAAAATGGTGTGAGTATACGCGAAGGTTCCCCAACTCATTATGGAGGTCCACATAAAGTTTTTTGAGAAAAAAATTTGGGTGCTCCGGCCTCCAGATCCATGGGCAAATACAGACAAAAAATCGGAAAATTTGGGCGATTTATCAAGAAGGACTTGTAAATACAGAAATAGGCGTTAAAAATGGTGTGGGTATACGTGAAGGTTCCCCCACTCATTACATAGGTCCTCATAAAGTTTTTTGAGATTTTTTTTTTGGGTACTCCGGCTCCCAAATCCGTGGGCTAATACACACGAAAAATCGGGGAATTTGGGAGGTTCTTAAAAAGGGTATTATAAATGCGAAAATGGGCATTAAAAAATGGTGTGAGTATACGTGAAGGTTCCCCAACTCACTACGGAGGTCCTTATAAAGATTTTTGAGAAACACTTTTTGGGTGCTCTGTGCGCCAGATCAATGGGCTAATATACAAACGAAAAATCATGAAATTTGCGTGGTTCATCAAAAAGGGTTTGTAAATGTGGAAATGAGCGTTAAAAAAAATATTGTGCGTATACGTGAAGGTTTTCCAACTAATTACGGAGGTCCTCAAAAGGTTTTTGAGAAAAAAGTGCTCTAGGCGCATGATCCATGGGCTAATAATACACACGAATATTTGAGAAATTTGGGCGGTTCTTAAAAAAGGCTTGTAAATGCGAAAATGAGCGCTAAAGTGAGTATACGTGAATGTTCCCTAACTCATTACGGAGGTCCTTATAAAAAAATTTGAAGACAAATTTTGGGTGATCTGGTCACCAGATCCATGGGCTAAAAGACATGACCAATTGGAGAATTTGGGCGGTTCTTAAAATATGGCTTGTAAATACGAAAATGGGCGTTAAAAAAATGGTGTGAGTATACGTGAAGGTTCCCCAACTCATTACAAATGTCCTCATAAAGTTTTTTGAGAAAAAATTTAGGGTGCTCCGGGTGGCAGATACATGGGCTAATACACATGAAAAATCGTGGAATTTGAGCGGTTCTTTAAAAAAGGATTGCAAATGCCAAAATGGGCGTTAAAAAAATGGTGTGAGTATTGGTGAAGGTTCCCTACTTCTTACGGAGGTCCTCATTAAGTTTTTTTTAGAAAAAAAATTTGGGTGCTCCTAGCGCCGCATCCATGGGCTAATACACACAAAAATTCGGGGAATTTGGATGATTCGTCAAAAAGAGTTTGTAATGCGAAAATAGGCGTTAAAAAAATTGTGTGAGTATACGTGAAGGTTCCCCAACTCATTACTAAGGTCCTCCTTTTTTTTTGAGAAAACAATTTTGGGTGCTCTGTGCGCCAGATCCATGTGCTAATACACACGAAAAATTAGAAAATTTGAGTGGTTCTTAATAAAAGTTTTGTAAATGTAAAAATGGGTGTTAAAAAAATGTTGGGAGTATACGTGAAGGGTCTTTGACTCATAACAGAGGTCCTCATGATAACTTGTTTTTGGCTTCTCTGGGCGCCAGATCCATGGGCTAATACACTAAAAAAATTGGGAAATTTGGGTGATTCGTTAAAAAGGGCTTGTAAATGCGGAAATGGGCTTTCAAAAATGGTTTGACTATACGTAAAGGTTCCCAACTCATTACGGAGGTCTTGTAAAGTTTTTTGAGAAAATAATTCTGGGTGCTCCGGTGCCATATCCATGGGCTAAAACACACGAAAAATTAGAAAATTTGGGTGGTTCTTAAAACAGGGATTGTAAATGCGAAAATGGGCGTTAAAAATAGCGCAAGTATATGTGAAGGTTCCCCAACTCACTATAGAGGTTCTCATAAAGTTTTTTGAGAAATTTTATTTGGGTGCTCTGGGCGCCAAATTCATGGGCTAATACACATGAAAAATTGGGAAATTTAGGCGCTTCTTAAAAATGGGCTTGTGAAAGCGAAAATGGGTGTTAAAAAATGGTGTGAGTATACGTGAAAGTTCCCCAACTCATTACGTAGGTCCTCATAAAGTTTTTCTAGAAAAATATTTAGTGTGCTTCGGGCGGCATATCCATGAGCTAATACACACGAAAAATTGGGAAATTTGGGAGGTCCTTTAAAAAGGTCTGAAAAAGTGAAAATGGGTGTTAAAAAAATTGTGTGAGTATACGTGAAGGTTCCTCAACTCATTACGGAGGTCCTAATAATATTTTTCTAGAAATTTTTTAGGGTGCTTCGGGTGGCAGATCCATGGGTTAATACACACAAAAGATAAGGGAATTTGGCGATTCGTCAAAAAGGGCTTGTAAATGCGGAAATGGGCGTTAAAAAATAGTGTAAATATACGTAAAGGTTCCCTAATTCATTACGGAGGTCTTCATAAAGTTTTTTGATAAATTTTTTTTGTTTGCTTTGGGAGCCAGATCAATGGGCTAATACACACAAAAGATTAAAGAATTTGGGCGGTTCTTAAAAAAGGGCTTGTAAATGCGAAAATGTGCGTTAAAAAATAGTGTGAGTATACGTGAAGGTTCCCCATCTCATTACGGAGGTTTTCATAATGTTTTTTGAGAAATTTTTATGGTGGTCCGGGTGGCAGATCCATGGGCTAATACACATGAAAAATTGAGGAATTTAGGCGATTTATCAAAAAGGGCTGGTAAATGTGGAAATGGGAGTTAAAAAAATGGTGTGAGTATACATGAAGGTTACCTAACTCATTACGGAGGTTCTCATAAAGTTTTTTGAGATTTTTTTTTTGGATTCTCTGGGTGCCAGATCAGTGGGCTAATACACACGAAAAATTGAAGAATTTAGGTGGTTCTTAAAAAAAGGCTTTTAAATATGATAATGGGTGTTAAAAAATGGTCTAAGTATACGAGAAGGTTCCCATATAGTTTTTGAGAAAAAAATTTGGGGTGCTCCGGGCGCCAGATCCATAGGCTAATAAATACGAAAAATTGAGGAATTTGGGGGATTCGTCAAAAAAGGCTAGTAAATACAGAAATAGGTGCTAATAAATGTTGTGAGTATACGTGACTGGTCCCTAACTCATTACAGAGGTCCTCATAAAGTTTTTTGAGAAAATTTATTTGGGTGATCCAGTCGCATGATCAATGGGCTAATACACATGAAAAATCGAGAAATTTGCGTGATTCGTCACAATGGCATGTAAATGCGGAAATGAGAGTTAAAAAAATGATGTTAGTATACGTTAAGGTTCCCCAACTTATTACATAAGTCCTCATAAAGTTTTTTGAGAAAAAAAAATTGGGTGCACCGAGCGCCAGATCCATGGGCTAATACACACGAACAAACGGGGAATTTAGGTGATTCGTCAAAAAGGGTTTGTAAATGCAGAAATGAGAGTTTAAATTATGGTGTGAGTATATGTGAAGGTTCCCCAACTCATTACGTAGGTCCTCATAAAATTTTTGAGAAATCTTTTTTGAGTGCTCCTGACGCCAAATTCATTAGCTAATACACACGAAAAATTGAGAAATTTGGTGGTTCTTGAAAAAGGGGTTGTAAATGCATAAATAGGCATTAAAAAATGGTGTGAGTATACGTGAAGGTTCCCAACTCATTACAGAGGTCCTCATAATTTTTTTGAGAAATTATTTTTGGGTGCTCTGGGCGCCAGATCCATGAGTTAATACACACGAAAAATTGGGAAATTAGGGCAATACGTCAAAAAAGGTTTATAAAAGCGGAAATAGACGTTAAAAAATGGTGTGAGTATATATAAAGGTTCCCCAACTCATTAAGGAGGTTCTAATAAGGTTTTTGAGAAAAATAATTTGGGTACTCTGGGCGCTAGATCTATGGGCTAATACACACAAAAAATTGGAAATTTGGGCGGTTCTTAAAAAGGGCTTGTAAATACAAAAATGGGCGTTAAAAGAATGGTGTGACTATGCGTGAAGGTTCCCCAACTCATAACGGAGGTCTTCATAAAGTTTTTTGAGAATTTTTTTTTGGGTGCTCCGGGCTCCAAATCCATGCACTAATAATACAAATGAAAAATTGGGGAATATGAGCGATTCGTCAAAAAGGGCTTGTAAATACGGAAATGAGCGTTAAAAAATGGTAGGAGTATACGTGAAAATTCCCAACTCATTACGGGGGTCCTCATAATTTTTTTTTGAGAAAAAAATTAGGGTGCTCCGGGTGGCAGATCAATGGGCCAATACTTACAAAAAATTGAGAAATTTGGGTGATTCGTCAAAAAGGGGCTGGTAAATGTGGAAATGAGAGTTAAAAATGGTGTGAGTATACGTGAAGGTTCCCCAACTCATTACAGAGGTCCTCATAAAGCTTTTTGAGAAAAAAAATTTAGGTGCTCCGGGCCCCAGATCCATGGGCATTAAACACACGAAAAATCAGGGAATTTGGGTTGTTCGTAAAAAACGACTTTTAAATGCGAAAATGGGCTTTAGAAAAATGGTGTGAGTATACGTGAAGGTTCCTCAACTCATTATGGAGGTCCTTATAAAGCTTTTTGAATTATTTTTTTGGGTTCTACGGGCGCTAGATCCTTGGGCTAATACAAATGAAAAATCGTGAAATTTGGGCGGTTCTTAAAAAGGGTTTATGAATGCAAAAAAAGGGATAAGAAAATGGTGTGAGTATACGTGATGGTTCCCCAACTCACTACGGAGGTCCTCCTAAAGTTTTGTGAGAAAACATTTTTGGATGCTCCGGTCTCCAGATCCATGGGCAGAAATTGAGGTATTTGGGTGGTTCTTTAAAAAAGGCTTGTAAATGCAAAAATGAGTGTTAAAAAATGTGAAGGTTTCCCAACTCATTACGGAGGTCCTCATAAAGTTTTTTGAGAAAAATATATTGGATGCTCCGGGCGCCAGATCTACATGCTAATACACACGAAAAATCAAGAAATTTGGGCGGTTCTTAAAAAGGGGTTTGTAAATGCGGATATGGGAGTTTAAAAATGGTGTGAGTATACGTGAAGATTCCGCAACTCATTACAGAGGTCCTCATAAATTTTTTTGAGAATTTTTTTTTGGGTATTTTAGGCGCCTGATACATGGGCTAAAATACACACGAAAAATCAGAAAATTTGGGCGGTTCTTAAAAAATGGCTTGTAAATGATAAAATGAGCTTTAAAAAAATGGTGTGAGTATACATGAAGGTTCCCCAACTCATTACAGAGGTCCTCATAATTTTTTTTAGAAAAAAGTTTTGGGTGTTCCGGGCGCCAGATCCATGGGCTCATACACACAAAAAATTGGGAAATTTGGGTGATTCGTCAAAAAAGACTTGTAAGTGCAGAAACGGTCGTTAAAAAATGGTTTGAGTATACGTAATGGTTCCCCAACTCATTACGGATGTCCTCATAAGTTTTTTGAGAAAAAAGTTTGGATGCTCCGGGTGCTAGATCCATGGGTTGCTACCCACGAAAAATCAGGAAATTTGAGCGGTTCTTAAAACGGGGCTTGTAAATGCGAAATGGGCACTAAAAATTGTGTGACTATACTTGAAGGTTCCCCAACTCATTACGGAGGTCCACATAAAGTCTTATGAGAAAAAAAATCGGATGCTCCAGGCGCCAGATCCTTGGGCTAATACAAACAAAAAATCGTGGAATTTGGGCGGTTCTTAAAAAAGGGCTTGTGAATGCAAAAATGGGGATAAGAAAATGGTGTGAGTATACGTGAAGGTTCCCCAACTCACTACGGATGTCCTCATAAAGTTTTTTGAGAAAAAAAAATAGGTGCTCCGAGCGTCAGATCCATAGGCTAATACACATAAAAAATCGGGGAAGTTGGGTAATTTTTAAAAAAGGCTTGTAAATGCGAAAATGGGTCTTAAAAAATTGTTGTGAGTATACGTGAAGGTTCCCAACTCATTACGGAGGTCCTCATAAAGTTTTTTGAGAATTTTTTTTTGGGTGCTCCGGGCACCGATCCATGGGCATTACACACGAAAAATTAGGGAATTTGGGCGATTTTTAAAAAATGGCTTGTAAATGCGAAAATGAGCGTTAAAAAATGGTGTGAGTATACTTGAAGGTTCCCCAACTCATTACGGAGGTCCTCATAAAGTTTTTTGAGAAATTTTTTTTGGGTTGTCCTGGCGCCAGATCCATGGGCTCATCACACGAAAAATTGGAAAATTTGGGTGATTCGTCAAAAAGGGCTTGTAAATGCAGAAATGAACGTTAAAAACTGGTGTGAGTATACGTGAAAGTTCCCCAACTCATTATGGAGGTCCTCATAAAGTTTTTTGATTTTTTTTTTGGGTTCTCCAGGCGCCAGATTCATGGGCTAATACAGATGAATAATCGGGGAATATGGGCGGTTCTAAAAAAGGGCTTGTAAATGCGAAAATGGATATGCAAAAAATTGTAATTTATATTACCTTTCGTATAGTTTTTGAATATCTAAATTATTTGTTTAAAATATTGAATTAATTTAATCTTATTTAACTTTGAAAATTAGTCAAATTGACTTTTGAAAAGCGCAACATAACAATTAAAAGTAGACAGATGGAGTATATTTCTTACATAAAAAAATAAAAAACGCACATTTAAATTAATTAAAAATTAAACGTATTTCAATCATATATCAAAATGACCAAAATTCAAAGATGAAAGCTTTCCTTAAAACTCTCATCTTATATAAATCTAAATGCCACGTGGCAGACTGTGATTTACACTATATTATATCCCCCACTATCCCAGGATCGCAAAGAGTAAAATAACCATATGTTCATAGTGGAAGACTTTTTTTTGTTTAATGTAAATAATTGTAACATCTGATTGTCCTTTTTCACACACAAAAACACACTGATCATATCATATTATATGTATATACACTGATATATTATATGCCATATTCTTGATTAGGGCATCTCAAATTTCTAACCTAAGGTATGATCATGAATTAATTAATACTCATTATCTTCGATCCAAACATTTTTTTTTATATATATATATTGTGATTGTTGTAGTTGATTTTGTATTTACTGACTTAAAATCTTGAATCTGCATTTGATTATTGTAATTTATGTATATTATACGTTAGTGATCTTGATTTGGATATATAATAACTATGATAATCTGGACGAATTATTGTCTGTTGGTGCATTTGCTTTGTATCTTGTTTATTTTGTTGCCTTTTTTTTTCCTCGCCGTCCTGTTTCACTAACTTTCCTTTTGAACCGAGGGTGTATCAGAAATAAATTTTTTTACCCTAGAAAGATAGGGATAAAGTCTGACACATCCTACCCTCCATAGACCCCGGGATTACCCTAGGTATGTTGTTGTTGTAATCTGGAGCCTGTTAGTTTTGTTGTGACAAAGTTTGGATCTTTTTGATCAGCCAAAAAGGTAGTCTCTTTCACAAATTTACCACTCTGTTGTAGGTGGATCATGGTGTGAAACACACAAAAAAACCTTTGTTGTAGCATCGGGTTCATCTGAGTCCAGTACTTTCTATGGATTGTTTAAATTTATGTGAAAAAACTGACTAAAATTGCAACAAATAGTATATCTGAATTCATAGTTTAGAAAATTAGGGATTCAGGGCTAAGAATGTTAAAGATTGAATCTATAGATTTTAAATCCTGAATCTGCTTGTGTTTGTGTACCATTTAATTGTGTTTGTAAAGAGGGAAGCTAGCCATTTATGTTGCAACAATTTGTTAATCGAAAGTAGTTTCAGATTCCTGCGATTTTCTGTCTAGAAAAACGCGGACTTGTAGTACTCTCTTTGATTAATCTAGCCTTTTCTTC